>JABWDY010021478.1:0-10476 GCA_013358455.1 Thalictrum thalictroides | reverse complement strand
AGTAAAACCGCAACACAATCTAATGATTTCTTTATAAGACTTGCTGAAAATTCTCAACATTGGGGAAACTCACCTAATCCTATCCCTGGAATCCATGAAGTTAAACCTACGGCTAAGATGGAACAAGACGGAGAAGTAAAAACTTTAATTCAAAACCTAGCTAAGAAACTTAAGGCTCTCTCCTTACAAAGTAACCAAACCAACACCGTCATGAACGTTAATGAAATATGTCAAGTTTGTAATAGAAATTATCACAATGAGGAAAATTGCCCACACATTCCTTACGAACAAGAACAAGTTAACGGTATTTGGGATACTAGAAACAATGCTCCACCTCAAGGTAACTCATACAATCCAACATGGGCTAATCATCCAAACTTTTGATGGGGAAACCAAAACAATGCTAAACCGTTTAATCAAAACCTACGAAACTTTCAAGGAAATAACATGAATATAAACCCTAATGGATATATGAGGCAAAACAATAACCTTCACGGTTATAGAATTAACAATGAAGTTAATCAACCTCCGGTGCAAAATATAGAAAAGGCCGAGCAACCAAAGACTAACTATGAAGCTCTTTAAATGAAGATACTTGAACAACAAACAAATCAAAACAAAATCATTGAAAGACTTGAACATAAAGTTGCTAAAATAGATGCCGAACAAGAGAAATGAAAATTTCTGGGACAACCTATTCAAAACCCAAAACCTATTCAAAAGGTAATTGAAGTCTCGACAAGTAATCCTCCGGTTCAAAGAGAAGAAGCTAAGGCCATAAATACTTTACGCTCGGGAAAATATTACAATAATAAAGTAGTCATGCCAACCTAAGATGACATAGTTAAACATACTAACTCTAGTAATGTCACGTCTAGCTCAAGTAACCCGATAGTTGACAATGAAAATCCACCTAGTAACATTCAAGCGAATAATTGATATTCCTTACACAATGGTGTCCAATATACTAGAGGGGGGGTGAATAGGGTATTTAAAAATTATGCTAACAAAGTTCACCCCCAAGTGCCAACACTAAACTGTCACTAACTCAGAGCAACCTAACACTAACAGATATGCTTAGTAAAACAAGATGCGGAATTAAAGATTATACTAAGCAAGTCAAACAACCACAAACAACTAACAAGCTAGAACATATGATAGGAGAAGTAAAGATGCAAAGATGAACTAAGTATGATGTAAAGACTCAAACCCACACAACTAACTCTAGTCCTTGGGGTATTGCCTTTATGGATATGGGTTTGTGAAAACACCAATCCTAAGACTAATACACACCAATACTTTTACGAGTAGCCGAGAACTTCTCGAGGTGGGTAGAGAAAGAGGCACTCCCACCTTCCGGTTCAAGGACTACTAACTAGAGATGGAAGTTGTAGAGATTGATCTAAACAACAACTAACAAACATATAGATCTAAACTAAAAGCAAGAAAGCAAACCACAACAAAAGGATGTATAGTGGTTCGGCCCAAGATGGCCTACGTCCACTCTTCAAGTCGCTTCTTGCTATTAAGATAAATCCAAAGCTTTGGAACACCTTCCAACAACTCTACACCTCTCCCATGAGTGTTGATTTGATCTAACTTGAAAGTTGTAGAGATTTTCCCTAAATCTCTAACCTAGAATCCACTAGGTTTTGAAATAGCTTGTCACAAAGCCACTCACCTTGAACTCCTTCTCAAGGGTTTCACCTTTCTAGTCTTCTCAAAGACTCAACACATCAAAGGATTAACTTTTAGAAGAAAGGGGTTTATCTCTCTTGAATGAACTCACTTGATGAGTAGATAGAGAGGAAGATAGAAGCACTCTAGGGTTTATAAGTATACCCTCTTACAAACACTCACTCTCTCTTGAATGGATTGAAAAGATTAAAAGAGTTGAGTGGAAGGAAGAGGATGATTTCTCTCTACAAAGAACTCTCACAAAGATAGGTTAATGGCCTCTTGAAAAGCTCTTGATGAAATCCAAAAATCCTTAGAGAAAACTCTCTTATGATGTTGCTTTTATAGGCAAAACCCTAAGTGAGTCGTTGGTCAAAGTCATAGGACCAACTAGGGTTTTGACCGAGTGAACCGGGAGTGAGTCGGAGCAAACCAGGAGAAATTTCAGCAATTCCCGCAAGTCAGTCGACTGATGCCTTAAATTACAATTTCTGCCACTGAAGCGTTGAATGACCTTTTAGCACTACTGGACCCACAAAGGGTCCGTCGACTGACCTTATGGGATGTCCTGATCCTTCATAACTTCAGTCGACTCCTTCATAGTTCAGCGGCCTGCTTGACCTGCCTGCTTCACCTGCCTGCTTGACTTCCGGTTGAGCTCGGTTGCCGCCGTTCACGTCCAAACTTGATGTCTTCAGCTCCGTAGGCCTCCGGACACTTGAACACCAAGACCTAGACATAATACAAGGACTCATATAACTTATAGCATATGTGAAATATCTATTATGCCCTTGGCTGTCACAATTCACAAGATATAACATTTAAAATCTCCCCCTTTGGGAACTTGTGACAAAAACCATCATATGAATATAAAAACATTACACATGTTCATAGAATTATAAAAACAGCATATGAGTCTCTTGTAGGCAACAGCTCCCCCCTTAACCTCTGCTCCCCCTTAGTATGTGTCTGTAGAAGAGATCTTGAAAGACACTAGCATACTAGGGTTAAGGTTAGCAACATACACATATATAATCAAGAACCATCAAGAACCAAAAACCATCATATATGAGATATTAACATGAAGCTCATCATACCATGTATGCACAAACATATGTAAAAACATAAAGCATACACATATCATACATCAACCTCTATATTCATATATCTATTCTCCCCCTTTTTGTCAAAAGTTGACAAAGGGTCCCTGCTCAAACATAAAAAGATCCCAAGTGATGTCCAACTGTGAACAACCACTGAGAACATGCTGCAAGGAGAGTTAGCATAACCATATAGAAAACCAATTGATAACGGAAAGGGGTATCAGGGTTAGCCAACAGAGATACATGGCATCATGCTAAGCACACACAACAAGATATGTATAAAAGAAACAGGTGTGTGAGCATGAACTGGTGTGAACCACATATAAACATAGCAGGGTATCATCAAAAGATATAAAGAACATAAACGCTGAAAACATGTATATATGCACCTACCATAGCAAGATATAAGATATAAACATGTAGAACCACATATCATGCTATGTAAGAAAAACTGATACCAACTGATATATATAAAAAGATAAGCAGTTTTTCAAGGATCACAACAACTATAAACATAACATGTCAAAAGATATGCAACAAACACAACCGACAGTTATGAACAAACAACTATATAAAAAGAACATAAAAACCTAATCCTCTACAAAAAGGACAAGGACTCCTAAACAACCTCCACAGGGGGACCTAATTGGGATTAGGTCGGTCATCATTGATACTTGTGTGTCAAACTCTCAAGCAGTACTCAAGCACCCGAGCCACCTGCACCAGGATGTCCTCCATCATAGATATGTGCTCCAGGGTACCTCTGCTCATCCTCCTCGGGTGCTCTCCTCCAAGCTGGCATCTGATGGAGTCTCAGGTCTCTCACGTACTCACTGGTGTCCTGAACCTGACGACCCTGTGATGCAAGAGTAGCCTGCATGTCCTGAATAGACAAAGTCTGCATGTGGACCACCTCCTCCATCCTGCCAATGTAGTCGAGTACCCGATCCTCAAAGTCTGGCTCTCTTGGTCCCTCTGGAATCTTCATTGCCCTCCAGGTCTTCCTACTCAGAGGCTCCAGTGCACTAACCCTAGCTGTTGTATCTGTCAGTATACACCCATGTACCAGCTCCTTGATCAGTGCTCCATATGGCAATGCATTGTTGATAGGGCCGTCAAATTCATTTGCCATCCTGTACCAGATAACCAGTGAGATATCCAACCTCTCACCTAGAGCTGCTCTCCACAACCAGATGGCCTCATCCTTCTGAACTTTCGCTAAGGTGCCAGTTTTGCAGTACACAGTGCTAAGCATGATTCTATGCAGAACCCTCCACCTGGCAGTCATCTTAGCCGTGGATACTCCCCCAGTGAAAGGGAACATCCTGCCCCACAACAGTAGCATCCCCTGGTGCATCAAATCTGCATCCATGCCCGGTGTCAGGCATAAGGGGTGAGAAACCCTGAACTCTGGAAGGGGCCTCTCAAAACCAAATCTCTCTGCTAGAAAATCAGGAGTGATAGTAAAAGCAGAGCCATACAGATAGGTCTTGAAGGAAGGAGGATCAAAGGACAGCTCCCCCCTTAACCTCTGCTCCCCCTTAGTATGTGTCTGTAGAAGAGATCTTGAAAGACACTAGCATACTAGGGTTAAGGTTAGCAACATACACATGTATAATCAAGAACCATCAAGAACCAAAAACCATCATATATGAGATATTAACATGAAGCTCATCATACCATGTATGCACAAACATATGTAAAAACATAAAGCATACACATATCATACATCAACCTCTATATTCATATATCTCTTCTCCCCCTTTTTGTCAAAAGTTGACAAAGGGTCCCTGCTCAAACATAAAAAGATCCCAAGTGATGTCCAACTGTGAACAACCACTGAGAACATGCTGCAAGGAGAGTTAGCATAACCATACAGAAAACCAATTGGTAACGGAAAGGGGTATCAGGGTTAGCCAACAGAGATACATGGCATCATGCTAAGCACACACAACAACATATGTATAAAAGAAACAGGTGTATGAGCATGAACTGGTGTGAACCACATATAAACATAGCAGGGTATCATCAAAAGATATAAAGAACATAAACCCTAAAAACATGTATATATGCACCAACCATAGCAAGATATAAGATATAAACATGTAGAACCACATATCATGCTATGTAAGAAAAACTGATACCAACTGATATATATAAAAAGGTAAGCAGTTTTTCAAGGATCACAACAACTATAAACATAACATGTCAAAAGATATGCAACAAACACAACTGACAGTTATGAACAAATAACTATATAAAAAGTACATAAAAACCTAATCCTCTACAAAAAGGACAAGGACTCCTAAACAACTTCCACAGGGGGACCTAATTGGGATTAGGTCGGTCATCATTGATACTTGTGTGTCAAACTCTCAAGCAGTACTCAAGCACCCGAGCCACCTGCACCAGGATGTCCTCCATCATAGATATGTGCTCCAGGGTACCATTGCTCATCCTCCTCGGGTGCTCTCCTCCAAGTTGGCATTTGATGGAGTCTCAGGTCTCTCACGTACTCACTGGTGTCCTGAACCTGATGACCCTGTGATGCAAGAGTAGCCTGCATGTCCTGAATAGACAAAGTCTGCATGTGGACCACCTCCTCCATCCTGCCAAGGTAGTCGAGTACCCGATCCTCAAAGTCTGGCTCTCTTGGTCCCTCTAGAATCTTCATTGCCCTCCAGGTCTTCCTACTCAGAGGCTCCAGTGCACTAACCCAAGTTGCTGTATCTGTCAGTATACACCCATGTACCAGCTCCATATGGCAATGCATTGTTGATAGGGCCGTCAAATGCATTTGCTATCCTGTACCAGATAACCAATGAGATATCCAACCTCTCACCTAGAGCTGCTCTCCACAACCAGAAGGCCTCATCCTTCTGAACTTCCTCTAAGGTGCCAGTTTTGCAGTACACAGTGCTAAGCATGATTCTATGCAGAACCCTCCACCTGGCATTCATCTTAGCCGTGGATACTCCCCCAGTGAAAGGGAACATCCTGCCCCACAACAGTAGCATCCCCTGGTGCATCAAATCTGCATCCATGCCCGGTGTCAGGCATAAGGGGTGAGAAACCCTGAACTCTGGAAGGGGCCTCTCAAAACCAAATCTCTCTGCTAGAAAATCAGGAGTGATAGTGAAAGCAGAGCCATACAGATAGGTCTTGAAAGAAGAAGGATCAAAGGAGAGCTCAGTGATGTTAGAATAGAAATACTGAGAAGTCAGCTTATGGGCTTTGTTCTCGATGCCCTGGAAAACAGAAAGACCAGGATAGATAAGAATATGCTCAAGGTCGTAGGGCTCGAGATCCTCAACTACAACAACCCTCTCTATAGAAATAGGACTCCGAGAAAACTTCCTGGTGAAGAGATCTCTACAAGCAGAGGACGGGTGAAGCAAAACAGGAACTCCACCTATGGACTGTGTAGGAATAGAAGCTATAGACTCAAGTGGAACAGAGGAAAAAGAAGCAACATATCCTCTAGCTCTTTTGGGTGTCAAGGATACTGAGAAAAAAGCAGAGGCTAAGAGACAAGATGAAAACTGAGAAACAGAAGCTTCAACGAAGCAGATTTGAAAGAAAAAAAACTTAGAAAAGCAGATCTGATGAAGAACGATGAAAAACAGGGAAAACAATGAGTAGATCTGAAAAAGATTGGAGTTAAAAGCTTGTATGAAGGTTTAATGGAGTTTTAGAAAGATAAAAGAAATGTTTTATATCAAACCGAAATCGAAAATGGGTTGGATAAAGCCCATCAAGTCCAACACATCAGTCGACTATAGGCAAAAGGATACACATGTGAATAGAGGGTCAGTCGACTCATGTTCAGAAATAGAACACCTCTGTTGCAGTCAGTCGATTCACCTCAAGGTCCCAGCATACTCACACGATCAGTCAACTCCATGTCTAGCATATACACATAATTCTTACTGTCAGTCGACTCTTGGGAACCTTCCTTCACTGTCAGTTGACTCATGGACTGTTCATACCACATCCATATCATACCCAAACAGTCTCTAACCTTCCAAACACCATCAAAACTTAAACCAGTGCGTCATTGTCTTCTCGGTTCGTCACACACATCAAATATTTCTCAAATCCATCAAGTTTTTGATCAAATCCACTAGAATATGTATTAAGTGCCGATCAGCAAAACTCTTAGTCACGTACAACTCAAATCCATCAAACGGATGCATCTTTCATGCTTGACAGTTAACACACATTGGATCTCAGTTTCGGGTCATCTAGGACACAACCAATGCATGCTACAAGATATAACAACATGAAAGACATACATGCATGGCATGGCAAACACATGAAACAAGATATAACATGTAACATATAAACATGTGAAGCCCAACACAAAAACCACAGGATAACAAGGAAGGTACTCAAGAAATACATTGATGTCATAGATTCAAAAACACATTAAGTGTGCCCATCACACAGGAATTAACATGATCTCCATTCATGCCATTGACTACGCCAACCACAAAGATACACGTGGTTTTCACTCGCGTCAATGACATGCCGACCACTTCTATTGATGTTCACTCACACTTATCATATCTTTGAATAAATGGATCAATGTACTCACAGAAGCAAAAACAAGATAAACCTTACTTAAGCCAGGAACATGATAGGAATGCATTACCAACTCGGGAAACCTTTTCATATCATGAAGAAACTGGCCTACTATCAGCACATCATCTTCCTGTAACCTGAAACACTTAGAATATGATTGTGAAGCGATGTATATATAGTTATATAAGAAATACACTAGGTAAGTCTCATATAAAAACTGGCATTGCACTTATCAACCAGAGTGACAAGCTGCCTACGTATCCCAAAAACACAAAGATATACAAAGTGGTACAGGGGATCAAACGCCTCGTAGTTCGGTTAAAGGGTCCATTTGGCACATAAGTACTAATGAACCCAGAAACCCAAGAGTTCTCAACTTAATGAGGAGAAGGATGCTTTCTCATGAAAGACTTAGAAACAAGATTAACATACTTAGGCATGGCAATATGAAGACTCTCATTAAGCAAATTAGATAAGAAGTCATCAGTGAAACCTGAGACATCCAAGCTAGTTGGATGCCATCGTCTTCTGGAAGAATAGTAAAGATCCTTGAGAGGCTGAGTCTTGAAAGTAGAATCTCTAAGCTTCAGTTCTGCCTTCAAGTGATCCATTACAACTTTAAGTCTTGCTAGTTCACCAGTGAGCACATCAGTCATAAGATATGCCTCTTCTCGTTCATCTTGGACTCTAGCAAGTTCTTCTTGAAGATCCTTGTACTTGACCTTTAGAAGAGACAGTTGGTTGGTCAAGTCACGGTATTCACTGTATGCATCTTCATGTGCCTTCTCTGGATAGTGTTCACTCTCTACTTCACTAGATTCAGCAAAGTAGTCACTCTCTGAAGGTTCAGAACACAACTCCTTGCCCTTAGAAGTAATTCTAGCCATGAGTGCTAGGCAAGTAGTAGTGTCCCTGACATGTAATCTGAGAGGAGTGTCAGGATGCTTAGAAGGTCCAGCAAGAGTGTCATTTGAGCTAGATGAGATGCTCAACTTCTTTGGTCGCCATACTCTAATGATTTTTCATGCAGAAGGCTTGTGGCCTAGACGATCAAGATTTTTCTTACTAGTCTCAAAGGAGGCTATCCTTTTTCTTTTCTTGTCAGCTCGTCTTTTCCTGCAGAATCTCTGAATATGTCCTGGCTGACTACAATAGAAACAACTCTTGACATCCTGAGGTGAACTTAATCCATATCCTGGTACTGAAATCTGAGAAACTTTAGAAGCCTTGTATCCCAAGCCGGTCTTATCATGAATACTTCTCGATACCTTCAAGAGATGATCTAGACTTAATGTCTCAGGACTGGAAGTAGATTTTCCAACAGATATCTTCATTTTCTTTAACTCCTGAGACAACATCTCCTTCTCATCAGTGAGAGAAAGTAAGGAGGACTTAAGACTTGTGACTTCCATCCTTTTCACCTTGAAGCAACTGATACTTTTCATTAAGCTCACTGATTGTCGTTCTGTTGCTTTCAAGTCTTGTTGCGGCCTTTTGAAATTCTTCATACAGCTCATTGTAGGCCTCCTGTAACTCATTGTCTTCAGAATCATCCTTTGATTGACTATCTCCATCATCCTTGCCTGAGATCACAGGTTTGGACTCAGAAATTGCCATAAGAACTTTTTTTGTGGAAGAACCTTCATCTTCAGACGAGTCGTAGTCGCTATCAGTGTCAGTGTCTGATTCAGCTGTCGCCTTCATGGCCTTGTGTCTGGAGGGGTTGCTGGGACACACTGTGGATATGTGCCCAGTCCCTCCACAGGTATAATATTTCTTATCTTCAGACCCTTGACCTTTTCTTCTGTCAAGCTTAGGAGCACTCTTGTCCATTGTGTTGTAGGAAGAAGACTGGATTCTGACAAAGCTCCTGGTCTTCTTGTACAATCTCCCTAACCTCTTGACAATAAGAGCCATGTCTTCACTTTGTTCATTAGAGGTAGAGGATGTAAAAACAATGGCTTTCTCTGGACTCGGTTTCTCTTCCTTGCTGGTTCTTGGAGAAATTTTCATTTCAAAAGTTTGTAGAGACCCCACCAGCTCTTTCAAGTCAAGCTTGCCTACATCCTTAGATTCTTCAATGGTAGTGACTTTAGGATCAAACTTTGCAGGAAGAGACCGAAGTATTTTTCTCACAATAACTGAGTCATCTACTTGTTGACCAAGTCCCCACATAGAGTTTGTGCAATCTTGCAACCTGAGCCAGAAGTCCCCAAACCTCTCAGAATCATCCATCATCATCCTCTCAAACTCACTTGTCAGCATTTGAAGTTTAGAGTCCTTCACTTGAGTAGTTCCTTCATGAGATAGCTCAAGGATGTCCCATGCTTCCTTAGCAGTTTCGCATGTCATGATGGATTTGAATTCTTTAGGTGAGATGCCGCAATTAATGCCATTTAGTGCTTTGGCATTCGCAAGACATCTGGCTTTATCAGCAGGTGACCATGTGTCGATGGGTGCCAGTGAGGTGACCGTCTCTTCACCAACAACAGAAGTGAATGTGGGTCCTGCAAGACCACGTTCTACCACATCCCTACACAAGGGATCAAGTGATTTCAAGAACATCTACATCCTAGCTTTCCAAAAGGTATAATTTTTTCCATCAAACAAAGGCGGTTTGTTTACAACACTACCCTCAGTGGACATCATCGTGTATGGATCTTTTTCTCAGGTTTTGAAACCTTGATTGAGCAACTCGGCTCTGATACCAATTGATATTCCTTACACAATGGTGTCCAATATACTAGAGGGGGATGAATAGGGTATTTAAAAATTATGCTAACAAAGTTCACCCCCAAGTGCCAACACTAAGGTAAACTGTCACTAACTCAGAGCAACCTAACACTAAAAGATATGCTTAGTAAAACAAGATGCGGAATTAAAGATTATACTAAGCAAGTCAAACAACCACAAACAACTAACAAGCGAGAACATATGATAGGAGAAGTAAAGATGCAAAGATGAACTAAGTATGAAGTAAAGACTTTAACCCACACAACTAACTCTAGTCCTTGGGGTATTGTCTTTATGGATATATGTTTGTGAAAACACCAATCCTAAGACTAATACACACCAATACTTTTACGAGTAGCCGAGAACTTCTCGAGGTGGG
>JABWDY010021421.1:0-16770 GCA_013358455.1 Thalictrum thalictroides | reverse complement strand
TTTAGATACGAACCGTGCGACAGTTGATTTCCACCACACATTTTTATGTTGACTTTTCAATTTTACCTTTTAACTTGACCAGCAATTAATCTGTCCCTACAACTAACCTTACCATAGCAGGTTTATGGGGGGTGGGCCAGCAGGTAGCCTGTTTTGTGGGGCAGCAGGTCAAACCATACTTAACTTTATCTCACCAACCTGCTATTGCCCCGAATTTTCAGATTTCGCACGCATGTTGTACCCAACCGTTTCGCATAGAAGAATGACTCATTGTATAAATTGGTAAAATTTAATAGTTGGTTGCATCATTTGATTGGAAAAAAAAAAAGAATGTTGTATGATTTGAGAAAAGTGGTAAAGTTGGTTACATAAAATGATAGATTGACGTTAAAAGATTGTGGTGGGGATGAATATATAGTTCTTAGTACATGAACCTTACTTACATTATCAAATTTGATACTTCTTCATATTATTTTTCTTGCTTTTCCCTTCAACAAAAGACTTTGGTTGTCAAAGTCTTTGTACAAGTATAACATTAAAAGCTAGTCATGCCAATCTCATTATCCAGTTGCCATCAAATAAAAAAGTGAAGCCAAAGTAAGTTGGAAGACCAATCAGTTGATGACTTTTCTAATAGATTCATTTGTCAATGTGGACATTTTGAAGACCAAACAGTTGTAACTTGGAAGAGAAGGAAAAAAAAAAGAGATACATGTACTTCATTTCCAAAGCATTTCTTCAACCTAGCTCTCTTACTCTTTCATATCAATCTCAAAGCAAATCAATCCAAACCCTACATAATGGTGGTTTCTGAAAACAGTACTAGACAATCTCTTCTACCAAGTTACCTATATTCGTCTTCTGCTTATTCTAAAATCCTAGATTATGAAAGTTTTCAGACAAGAAATCCTAGTTTACCATCATCAAATGGAACTGTATCTTCTTCAAAGAGCTTTCTTGTTCAAGCACCAAGTGAACCTCCAGGAAAGATTGAGATGTATTCACCAGCTTTCTATGCTGCTTGTACATTTGGTGGAAGTCTTTGTTGTGGTCTTACTCATGTGGCTCTTACTCCATTAGACCTCGTCAAGTGCAACATGCAGATTGATCCTGCAAAGTACAAGAGTATCTCATCTGGTTTTGGTATTTTGTTTCAAGAGCAAGGAGTTAGAGGATTTTTCAGGGGTTGGGTGCCAACTCTTCTTGGTTACAGTGCTCAGGGTGGCTTCAAGTATGGATTGTATGAGTTCTACAAGAAGTACTATTCCGATCTTGCTGGACCCGAGAATGCAGCCAAGTACAAGACCTTGATTTACCTGGCTGGTTCTGCTTCAGCTGAACTGATTGCTGATGTTGCTCTTTGTCCAATGGAGGCTGTCAAGGTTCGGGTTCAAACTCAGCCAGGATTTGCCAGAGGGTTGTCAGATGGGCTACCGAAGTTTGTAAGATCAGAAGGTTATTCTGGATTGTACAAGGGGATAGTTCCTCTTTGGGGACGTCAAATTCCATATACAATGATGAAATTTACATCGTTCGAGACCATTGTAGAGATGATGTACAAGTATGCAATCCCCACACCTAAGGACCAGTGCAGTAAACAATTTCAGTTGAGTGTCAGCTTTGCTGGTGGATATCTTGCAGGTATTTTGTGCGCAATCGTTTCTCATCCTGCTGACAATCTTGTGTCTTTCCTTAACAATGCTAAAGGCGCAACTGTCAATGATGCTGTCAAGAAAATGGGATTGTTGGGTCTCTGTACTCGCGGTCTTCCTTTACGTGTCATTATGATTGGAACTCTCAGTGCAGCACAATGGGTAATTTATGATTCTTTCAAAGTTTTTGTTGGCCTTCCTACTACTGGTGGTGTTGCTGCCCCTGCATCTACCGGACTAGCAAACGTATAATATTGGCAGGAACTCAATTCAAATCAATTTGTATGAGAACAATAATTGTATAGATATTTGAAAAATTTGTGGTGGGATTGACCATTTGATTTTTTAATGAACTTTACCTTAGCAAATTTGATACTTCTTCATGTTCTTTATAAAGTCTTGTCTCAATCATCCAGCTGCCATTGAAAGTGAAGCAAGTATATACATATCCAATATTGATGACTCATATATTTGCGTGTTGGAATATTTTACAAAAACTTTTCTAAGGGTCTGTTTGATTCGAATCCAGGAAAAAGATTTTCTAGGAAATCTAAATTTTTCATGTTTGATTATAGTAAATAAGTAGTAAATTTCTAAAACGAAATGATAACTTAAAACGTTGGGACATACTGGAGCTCAATGTTAATGTATTCTCACTAAAAACATATCAAACTAGCACTTTTAATTTTATAAAAAAATTATTTTCCGAATATTTGCACATAATAAATTGATTTACTGGGAAATAGATTTCCCGCACAAATCAAACAGACCCTAAAAGATTACATGGTTGCTACTATATTGCCAAAGGCTTTTTTATACTTGAAATTGGGCAAAAGACCAGGGTCTATGTTTCACTATCCTCCTTTGCCTCAATATGTTGCCGAAAAGACCGTTTACACAGTACATATATGATATATGTCAAACAAAGCATAATATATAGCTTAAGAATCACTACTATCTACAGTTTTAGGAGAATCACAGGCACCGACGAAAAAACCCCCATAAAAATACCCATCTCTTGCAATCTGCTACGTCTGTCATGATAATGGTGGTACTGAGTGTTTGTACCCGTCATTTGGCTGGGACCTCTTAGTTTGACAGTTCACTGTGAGGTTTTCTGTACTGAAACAGAAAAATGGATCGATTAACCTCTTACTCGTAGATGCTGATTTGTGAGTCTGATCCATGTCTGCATCATTGAAGGATGAACTAGAGCGAGAAGGCCCTGCAATATCATGTTCACTCTGTCTACATTTATGTTTATCTGACGAAGAAGGAGAAGATATTGATGATCTTGACATAGATGCAGAAGTTGACTGTGAGAGAGAAGCTACATGTGGAAAAGCTTGCATGACACCTTGCACTAGTCCTGTAGGGTATTTCTTCTTGGTGGATGGACTTGGAAGTTCATCCCTGACTGAAACCATTTCGTTGTCATTAAAAGTTAACGAGGACTTTGACATTCTCTGCGGAAATGAAGTTGCATGAGTCTCCTCTAATTCAATGCATTCTTTATTGTAGTCCATTGAATTGTCGTCCACAAATTTTCCAATGTCTTCGGAGTTTCTACTTATATGTCGAGACCCCTTGATGAGTGACTTGAGATGCCTATGTACAGGGCCTGCCTTTTTAATTTCCGAGTTAACATTGTAAATGATCAAGTCCTTTGAGCAAGAATCTGGCCTTGCACTGGAACCCAATGTCTCAACACCTGTGTACAAAAGTAACTCGGTGTCGGGTATTCTAAAGGATGTTCCTGGGCTGCTTCCTATACCCTGCACCATCTTTAGGTCTGTATCTGCAGCAACATTTCTTCCTACATTCTTTTCATTATTTAAGACTCCTCCAGCAGACATCAAGCGTAGAATCACTATCTCTGATGATGGTGATTGTGGTTGTTGCTTAAGGAGATCTAAAGGGGTCATGCCATCTACATCTTGAATATTTAGATCAATTGAAGGGACGGACGCAAGGACCTCCACTAGATCAGACTGAATGTTCCCAGTCACAGCATTGTGAAGAGCAGTTCTTCCAACATTGTTTCTGACATTGATGATATTTTTCATGTGATCTGCAAAGTTTTCGCTGACCAAATGCTTCATCAGCGCAATATGTCGATCTAATCTTCGAAAACCTGGAGTTTGGAAACCAGTGACAGCCATATGCAGAAAAGTATCCCCTTCATTGTTCGGTAAATATGCAGACGAAGGACTTGACTTAACTAGGGCCTCCACTACAGCAACATGACCATGAAAAGCAGCTACATGCAATGCAGTGTTCCCTTGATTGTTTGTGGATGTAAGAATGTCATATGATGATACAAGATCTTCAACCACCTACAAATAAGAGGAATCGAGTTTGAGACTTTAAGCCAACAAATCCATGAGTATTGAGATCTGTCGATATAAACGACATTGATAATAATGCAGGACATTTAAGGATCACCTTGGAGGTAAGCAATATAAGGAGCATTGAAATCTGTCAATAAAGGAAATCGCAAAAATTTTAGTTTAAGTTTCACCTCAGTTTGTCCTCTGGCAGAAGCTGCATGCAAGATGGTGGATCCATTGACATCTCTAAAAACTGAAACATCGGAGTAATCTTGAAGAAGTTCCTTCAAAATCTCTAAATTCCCTCCTCTTGCAGTAGCATGAACAGCTCTGTTTATCATTTCCCACTTAAAGCCTGAAGAAGCCTGTCCTGAGTATTGATTTAATTCTCCAGAATGACTCAATGGACACCGTGACGAGATCGAGAAGTTAAACAATATTCTGAAAACTTGAGAGTTGTTACTTCTTGCAGCAGCATAAAGTATATCAGTGACACCATATTCTCCTTCTCCAAATACTAGGAGAGGGTCTTTTTGAAGCAACTCTTTAGCAAAATTCACATCCCCGGCTGAAGCAGCAGTGTACAAAAGCCATCCACCATAACCAGCATTGATGAACGAGTTGTCTCCATAGTTGTTTTCAGATTCAAGATAGAGCTTCCTTGCAACCTGAGAACGACCTTGTGCAACATTGTTACACTGAGTTTCATCATCCCAGACTGTTTCAAGACGCCGAATTCGACGGAGTGAAGTGAGTTGAATTAGAAGATTTGAATCAAAGTGGAGAAGCTCCCTGACTAAATCATAGTGACCATTGGCAGCTGCCCATTCAATAGGAGAAGCATACCACCAGTGATCTCCGGTGCCTTCCCACCGAAGAGGGAAGTATGAGGATGACATTTATGAGACAAATATAGTCCTTAACATACAAGATCGAGTATATAGAGAAGTATATAAGAGTTGCAGAGGAAATCAAGCAATCAAAACTGAAGATAGGAAATTAGAGGAGTAAAGCATAAAACAGTATCCATTAAAGCAAAGTGCAAGAAGGGCACACAACATGTTCATTAGATTAATAAAGAACACATATCAGAGTACCTATTACATATAGTCAAGAAGAAGAAACAGAGAACAGCATTGAAAAAAGGCGCTAAGAAAGTAACAAGCAAATCAAACAAAATAAAAACCAAGCTAAAAGGACATGGACTTACAGTAAAGAAAAGGGAAGGGTTCCATGTATCAGAGTATTATAATTCAAAAGTGAATACAGAGATCTTAGTGGATCTGTGAATTGATTAAATTTCATCTAATTAATCATTAGGAAGTGACCCTACAAATACCAAGGCATCGATCAACATATAGATCATACAATTAAAAGTTTAAAACCAGCCCTTGCATTGTTTCATGTGTAGGTGCTTTAACCTTTGTGCTGCCCTCTGACTGAACCTTGGTGGTGCATGGATCAAGAAACCTTTTCTTTATTTTCTTTTAGTTAAACTCTTGCACATCCAGATCTAGGTGCAGTTATCATTTTCATTTAGGCAGTCCTACTTATGAACTCACCTGCTCTTTTGCCTTTTATTAAGTGTATAATACTATAATTACTGTAAGAATGCAAAGATAAGTTCAGTCCCCCACCACTCACCTGCTCTGTCTCCTTTTATGCTTCCCACAGCTATTTTTTATCAATGAAATGGGACCTTTATTCACATGGACATGGAAGGAAAAATTAAAAGAAGAAGAGCAAATTCATTATATCACTAGTCCCTCCCAATCCCTATCCATATTCTGTAAGTGATGAATAGGTGGACCTTCTGAGTTGTAAGTTATTTGATCTGAATCCCAATTAAGCACTTTCAAATGAAGGCCACATGGAGTGTTGCACTATTGCTCATATAAGAGGTATCCAATATCTGATGTTAGCAAATGAGATGCATTATATGCATTAGATGTAGAAAGGCCCCCTCCATCTGCCATAAATTATTTGCGAGGCCAATATGAAAGCATCTAATAATGAAAGGTAATACTCTGACAGTCTGACATATATAAAATGAAGCATCCCAAGAGTAGTCAGAACCCCTACAAGCTAATCGGGTCATTTAGAACTAATTGTAGCATTTGCACCACACTCATGGTGATAGAAGATACTATATATATACTTTAGAGTTTAGAGCGCGACTCCAAGTTCAAAGAGTTTGATTAAATTTTGCTCCCTTGGGTACTAATAGTTTTCCACATACATCACTTGAGTTGAGCTCGGAATGGAAATCTGAAAATATAGTGATTATAGAACACTCTCAAAGCAGCAGGGAAAGCATAGGGGAGTCTTAGAGAGACAATGTAAATTCAGCAGAAACCAACTTCAAAATTATTTCTAAGTCATCAAATTACATTCTGGTTTTCCTACAATACTAATTAAGTTCGAAACGATTGATCAATGGGAAACACCATGATGACAGAAATGGATGAACGGAAAAGGACAGAAACGTATAAGAATAAAAAAAAGGCCTCTTACGAATGTTAGCTCAGTTCTTGGCCTTGTCAGCATTGTTTTCCTTAATTCTTGCACAGTTGTCCAGCTTAACAAAACGTTTGAGATGTTCATACGGAAGAGTTTCAGTGTTCTTCCTTCGCAACTCACTCAAAGGTGGCTTCTTATCAAGCAAATGCCATAACCAATCAGGGTACTCAGAATCTTCCATTATCTTGGAGTCTGTTCCATCCTTGAGTATGTTGGCACCAACCACTGTACTAGACTTGGTCTCCTTGCTCAGTATCGATGCCTTTGGAGCATCACTGGCTGCACCTCCTTTTGAACCCTTCTTTGCCTTACTACCAGCTGAAAATGATCTGCAACCCATCACCAAAGCCACATCCTTGGTAACATGGATGGTTCTCAGTGTTCTGCCACAGTGGAAGGCCAAATCTACATATGCAACAAGAAAGGTTATATATATTTTTTTCATATTGCAGAGGCAGGAATTTTTTTAAATGCACCTTCACTTTGTATGCAGCTTGTAAATACAGTAAGTATTCACATAGAACAACAGGTGGTCCGTTTAGATAATTGGAGAGTGTTTTAGGGTTGATAATGGCTGAGCAGTCAGGTGTTTGAATGCTGCCTACGTATCTGAAACGAGAGATCAGTCCAGAATCAAGCCAATGCGTAGTTCTTATATATGGTTTGCAAGATAACGGCTCTTAGCTGATTGTTAGCAAGTAATGCCCTGTATTTCGGATATTGGTTGCGTGATAATCGTAATCACTTATCCAGAACAGTTATCTCTTATGACCTAGTCAATGGCGAGTGTATATGGCGAGTAATACTACGTCGAGTATGAAGTATTTATTAGCCATGTACGAGCCGTTGTGACCATTGGCGAGATGGACTGTAGTCGCATATCTTTGATCGTGTGAAGCAGTTATAGTTTGGTTGACGACTAGATACGAGTTGTCGAGCTGATTCAGCAAACGTGGTCGACGTCATGTATCGACAACAACCTGTTTCATGACCTTAGTGTTTAAATAATGGTGGCGAATATGATAGTCGACTACAGGTATATACATAGCCCATTTTCATCTCGTTAGACATTGGCGAGCAGTATTGTCGGGGTCTGACTAGATGAAAAATGACATGCTCATCCTAAGCAGATATCAAAGTTTTCAAATAGGGTTTTTCTTTGATTTGACAGCGTGTTGCCTTGAGCTCTCTTTTCACCTTGAAAAATGGAAAAGCATTGTGTGTCGCAGTTAATCAAATCTTTGTTTTCAATGCAACTAATGATGATAAATCTTGGTCAACGTGTAAAATTTAATTTGGAAATAACAGTTGTTTGAGCGGGAAATCGAATCGTCAAGCGTTGTTTTGGAAAAACAATCTGTAACCCTTGATCGTTCATACGTGTACGGTTGTGGTGTATTTGATTTTTCTATATAAAGGCAAAGTTTGCAGAAAGTGGATTTCATTTGTGCTTCTGAAGAAGATAACTGAAAGAAGGTATGTTATTCGTTTCTCTGGTTTTTTCTACTGATTCCGTACTATTTGTTGCTTAAATCTTTTCTTTTCTTTTGATTTTAGTTAGTTTAAACTTAGATTTGTGTAAAGTTTTCATTTTGTGAATGGTTCTTCACTCTGTATTGAGTGATTTTGTTTATTTCTTCTGTTTCAGACATTGTTGATTGTTTGAAGCTTTTCTGGTTGGAGATTCAGATAACCTGTGTGTTCTATTATCTATATCTACAACCTTTCGTTCGACATCTTGTTTAATCTATCAATTTTTGTCAAAGTTTATCATATATATGTATTTCTTCGTATTCGTAGTGTAGAATTTCTAGTAGAATATGACGAATAGACCTGAAGACGATTTAGATCGTTATTTTTCTGTATTAAATTAACCAAATCTGGCTGACTTCAGCGATGAAGAGTTTGACGAGATTCTAGCTAACCCTAGACCTTTTGTGACTAACGAGTTTAGGAATAGGGTTAGAGTTAACCCAGCTGTTGAACTGTCTAGCCCCAGTGTTAGGTTTGTCGAGGACTCGGCTGTCCTAAATAGAAACTTAAGGGTGTCTAACGAGTTAAGTTTGTCGAATACTGCCAATGTCGACAAAAATGTTACTTCTGAGCTAGAAACTAGATCTGACTCTGAGGAAGATGACTTGACAATTAGCTCAAATGTCGAGTTGACCTCCAGTGTTCCCCGCAGCGATGGAGATGAAGTCGAGGATCAAGAAAGCCCTAGTAACGTATTAGATGACATTGGGGCGAGTACCAGTGGGCGTACGAGGGAAATCGCCATGAGGCTTATGAAGAACGAACATCGATCTTTTCCTGAGATTAGACGTAGGTATCAAATTGTTTCGAAGAGAATAGAGATGTCGTTAGTAGACAAAAATATTCCTGATGCTGACGACAATCAATCTATTCTGTTGTTAGAGGGGCAACTCAAAGCTGGTGCGAGGTTGCCTCTATCTAAGTTTGTGTGTGATGTTCTCAATCATTATGAGAAGGCGCCAATTAGTATGGCGAGCAGTTTTTGGCATGCGATGAGAATCATGGACGAGTTGAGGTCTATGTTCCATTACGACATTGAGGTAGCCGATGTAGTAGCTTTTTTCTTAGTGAAGCCTTGTCGAGGTGATGATGGCACTTTTTTCTTCACCAAGCGTAATGTGTGGAGTGGGTACAACATTTGGCATACAGGAGTGTCGAATGACCACTGGAAAGATACCAAACTGTTTCGTATAAGGGGAAATTTTTTAGCGAAAGGGGCTTATTTAAAGCATACTAAGAAAACTGGGTTAGGTATAACATTTTGCGAGTTTGTTTGTAAAAAATATTTTATTATGTTTTGTATTGTTTCCTGACTTTTTGTCATTTCAGGTGACGTACCCCACAGTAACGACTTGATCAGCAAAGAGGATCTTGTCGACTTACTGAAATTCGGAGCACTTACTTGGGAAGCCAAGCGAAAGCTGATTCCTTATTTGAATCATCTGTTTGTCACCCCCAGGGAAAAAAATCAAGGTAAGATTGTTACTCCTGAGGGCGATTGTGTCGTTCGGCGCATTCGCGTAAGGGGATCTTTCAAAGGCTTGCCGATTGCTGAAATTGTCGAGTTCGACCCTAACGATCCAGTTGTCTTAGCAGTGCCAATTGCAATGTCGAAACAAAGCAAAAGTTTGACAAGAAGGCGCCCAGCATTGCCTAAAGCTGATCTTTTTTCTAGCTCGCGAGAGCCTGTTGCTGTTTTTTACTCTCAGCAGTCGAAGAAAAGAAAATCAGTTTCCGAGTCTGCAGCTGAAGTTGAGCATCCTTCTGGTGGAAGTTCTTTGCCAGAAGTCGCTCCTTCCTCTTCGAATTTATTGAATAATTCCAAGAATAAAGAAATTGCCCCGGAGTGGTTTGTAGGCGAGTCGGAAAGATTTTGCCCTGTGTACAAGGTTGGTGATCGTTTTATAGCGAAAACTGACTCTGCCTTTGATGACACCGAGATGGTTGGGGCCATTGTTGAGAATTCAATCCTTTTTGGTGATAGGACGAGAGTCAAGCGTCGTCCTGTTCATGAGGATTATGCTGAACTTAAACAGAATGTGTATCAGGTTAGTTTGTTACTATGGTTATTTGCGAGTCGTATTGCGTTCATAATTGCTTATGTCATTGTTTTCTTTCAGACTGGAGTTTTGTCGAGTAAGATGATGTTTATTATCGAGAGAAGCTTGAACGAGGTTGACAAGCTAAGGGCCAAAATTGCTGTACTCGACAAAGAAAATGCTAATATGAAGGCTCGACACGTAAGAAAGAAAAGGAAGAATTGGCTGAGAAGGTAGCGAAGGGCGAGAAGGCTTTAGAGGAACTAACGATGCAGATTGCTACGGATCGTAGCGAGTTTGATGACGAGAGGAAAGATCTTCTCTATATAAACAACACTTGGCGTGAAACAGCGTATAAGTGTCTGTTTCGAGCTGAGAGAAGAGAAGCTGCACTTCTCGCTGCTGATCCTAGCTTTGATGCTTTTGGTGATCAAGACGAGTTCCTGGCGTTAGCTTTATCTAGAATGGAGGAAGATGACAAAGAAACTGCTCGCGCCGCCTCTGGAGAAGAACAGAGTGATAACGGGGTCGATGATAACACCCTTCCTACTATATCTGGGAAGTCGGGTGCCATCCACCCTAATATTACAGTTGACGGCGAGGCGGGTGTTGTTGATGCTCCTTCTGTGGCTAATGTTTAAGTTCTTTTTTGAGTGGTTGTAATTTTATACATTGTTTATGGTTAATGGCTGTGTAGCCTTGAAAACAATAGTGGGGTCGACAAGTGTGACCTTGCGCTTATTAATTTCTTATGTTAAATGAATAAGCGATTTTCCAATATTTGAATCTTATGCGTGTATTTGAATCTTATGCGTGTGAATGTGTACTTTTATTCTGAATGACATGTTGAATGTATATTTTGTGGTCGACTGGCCAGCTATGAGAAATTTGTTTGTGAATAATGTATATTTACCTAAGGCAAATAAAGTTTTAGGAACTTTGAGTTCCATGGTCGAGGAATGTGGTCGCCATCGGAATCTTTCAAGATGTACGCCCCATTTCCTAAGTTTTCATGGATAATGTATGGGCCTTCCTAATTGGGGTTTAACTTTCCATGTTCTCTAATTCTTGTGTTAGGGAAAACTTTTCTTAATACTAAGTCGCCTTGCTGAAATTGGCAAGGATTGATGTTTTTGTTGTAAAAATTCTTAAGTGTTTGTTGATAGCGAATTGAAGCTTGTCGAGCTTTTTCTCTTTTTTCTTCTAATAAATCGATCTCATAACCTAAGACTTCATTGTTGTCGTCGGTGTTTACGAGTTCACTCTTTGTTGTTAGAAAAGTCATTTCTGATGGTATTATGGCCTCTGTTCCATAGCACATGGCGAATGGCGACAAGCCTGTTGCCGTTCGTTGTGTGGTTCTGTACGCCCATAAGACGTGCAAAAGTTATTTTTCCCAGTTTCCTTTGTGGTCGTCTAGTTTTTTTTTGAGATTGTTCATAATCGTTTTGTTTGTGGCCTCTGCTTGGCCATTGCTTTGTGGGTAGCGAGGTGTGGATAGTGCATGATTAATTCGGTAGTTAGTATACCATTCTGTAATCATGTCTCCGATAAATTGTTTGCCATTGTTAGTTACGAGTGTATGTGGTATTCCAAATCGAGTAATGATGTTTCACCAAATAAATTGTTTTACATCATGTTGTCGTATTCGTTTTAAAGGTATAGCTTCTACCCACTTCGTGAAGTAGTCTGTAGCTGCTAGCACGAATCTTTTTCCTGTGGTTGATGTTGGAAGTGGTCCAACTATGTCTAGGCCCCATTTAGCGAATGGCCATGGGCTAGATATTGTTTTTAGTGACTACGCAGGTTGGTTAAAATATGGCGCGAACCTCTGGCAGTCGTCACACCGCTGTACAAATTTTTCTGAGTCGGATTGTATATAAGGCCAGAAGTACCCTAGGTTTCTAGCGTTTTGCCCAATTGATCGAGCCCCAGCATGGTTTCTGCATTCGCCACGGTGTATCTCAGCTAAAATCATTTGTGCTTGATTAGGCGTAAGGCATCGTAGGTATGGGCCCGATAGTAATTTTCTATATAGTCTACCATTGATCATGGTATAACTCTTTGATTGTCGTTCTAGTTTTCTGATTTCGTTTTCGTCATTTGGGGGTTGCCCACTTAAGAATTTAATGGTTGGTCCCATCCATGACTCATCAATCTCTTATTGAGAGGTATCAACGAAATCTGATATTTCACATACGTTATGTATGCTTTTGAAATATGCAGGTTTGTTTTGAATGTCGACTTGGATTACGCGGGGTGAGTCATTGTCTGTATGTGATGCTAGATATGCGAGGCAATCTGCATGTTTGTTATCGTCTCGTAATAGGTGTTGAATGTTTGCAGTTTTGAAGTTTGCGAGTAGTTGACTAGTGTAGTCGAGGTATCGTTTTAGCGTTGACTCTCTTGTTTCATAGTCACCACTTAATTGATTAACGACTAATTGAGAGTCACTGTATATTTGTAATTCGGAAATGTGTAATTGCATTGTTGTTAATAGGCCTGCGATTAGGGCTTCATATTCAGCGTCGTTGTTGGACGACGAAAAGTTTAGTCAGATTGATTTTTCAATGACTACATTTTCAGGGGATATGAGTATAACTCCTATCCCTGCGCCATTGCTATTTTTGGAACCGTCGACATAGAGTCTCCATTTTGGTTCATGTTTCATGATAGGTTCGCTTGTTTCTGTATCTGGTACCCAAGAAATGTCATCAGTAGAGTAGTCGACTAAAAGATCGGCGATTACTTGTCCTTTTTTACTATTTCTTGGTGCGAATAACAGTTCATGGTCGCCCAATTCTTGGGCCCATTTTGCCATTCTGCTAGACTTGTTTTTGCTTTCGAGTATTTGTCGGAGTGGAGCATCTGTGATGACTCGTATTTTGTGTGATTGAAAATATGGTTTTAGCTTTCTTGATGCAAATAATAGGGCGAGGCCTATTTTTTTTATTTTGGAGTATCTGGTCTCGGAGGCAACCAGAGTTTTACTAATGAAGTAGATTGGTTTTTCAACGTTATTTTCATTTCGAAATAGTACACCACTTATTGCATGTTCAGATGTACCCAAGTATAGGCCTAACACATCTTCATGTTGGGGTACCGTTATGACTGGTGGAGTGGTGAGGTATAGTTTTAAGTCGTCAAATGATTTTTGACATTCCTCAGTCCACTCGTATTTTGATCCTTTTTTGAGGATTTGTAGGAATGGTCTTTGACGATCTGACGCCCGCGAAATGAATCTATTCAATGCAGCGACCATTCCGTTTAACTTTTGCACTTGCTTTTTTGTTTTTGGATTTGGCATTTCAATGATTGCCTTGCTCTTTTCTGGATTGGCTTCAATACCTCGTTGGGTAATGAGATGGCCAAGAAATTTACCTGATGCGACTCCGAAGAGGCATTTTTCAGGGTTTAGCTTCATATTGTATTGATGAAGTCTTTTGAACGTTTTTTCTAGGTCGGATACATGGGATTCTTTGAGTTTACTTTTGACGATCATGTCGTCGACATAAACTTCCATGGTATCGCCTATCATGTCGTTGAACATTTTGTTGGCTAATCTTTGATATGTAGCCCCTGCGTTTCGTAAGCCGAATGGCATTACTGTGTAGCATATTGTTCTTTGTTCAGTGATGAACGCAGTCTTTTCTTGGTCTTCTTCTGCGAGCTTAATTTGATTATAGCCCGAGTAACCATCCATTAGAGATATTAGCTCGTGACCTGCAGTGGCGTCGACGAGTTTATCTATTCTAGGTAAAGGAAAACTGTCTTTAAGGCATGCTTTGTTGAGATCTGTGAAATCAATGCATACTCTAACTTTTCCATTTGGTTTTAACACTGCTACAATATTGGCGAGCCAATCTGGGTAGTTCACCTCGCGAATAAAGTTAGCATCTTTTAGTTTTTGAATTTCTGCGTTTACTGTTTTTTCGAGATGAGCTGCTATTTTGCGAGCTTTGTGTTTTATTGGTCGCTGTTTTGGATTTACTTGTAATCTATGGCATGCAATATTTGGATCTATACCAGGCATATCAACATACGAGTAAGCAAAAATCATTTTATTCATTTTCAGAACATTAATAAGCTGTTCTTTAACAGCGGGGTCCAAGTTAGCCCCTACATTAACATACTTAGGATCGGTTTCAGTACCGATATTGATTTGCTCGCCCTTTTCAATTTCAGGCGGAGCAACTTGCATAATAACATCTGAAGAAATTTCAGAAATCTCGCCAATACTAACCTTTGAAGGTGCTAGGTTGGGCGAGTTCATCCTGAGTTGTTCAGATTCTGGTGCCGAGCTTATGATAACAGATGGTGTTGATTTGTCAGGCATTGGCACATTGAGTTTGACAGTTTTGGATGAACTTCCTCGCTCCTTATTGGGGAGTGGGATGACTTCAGGAATAGCAAGGCAGCCATGAGCTTCTATTTGGTCACCTCGAAGTTCCATGATGCCATTTGGACCAGGGAACTTAAAAACTTGATGCAGTGTGGATGGAACATCATGCATTTTATGGATCCATTTCCTTCCGAGGATTGCGTTGAACTGAGCAGGTACGTCCAATACGTATAAGAGTTGATTAACTTCAACCTTGTCCGTTCCTTCGCCGATGGATATAGGGAGGGTAAGCTCGCCTATTGCAGTTGTTTCAGTTGAGTTGAAGGCGAAGAGACGAACAGTTGGTTCATGCAATACTGTGATAGGAATGTTCATCTTACTGAATGCACGGTTGAAAAGCACGTCGCAAGAGCTACCTGGGTCAATCAAAACCTTCTTCATAATGAAGTTACCCATGTTAACATGGACGACTAGGGCATCATTGTGTGGCATGGCGACCTTCTTGAGGTCCCAGTCAGAGAAAATCATAGCGTTTGGCCCTATCATCTGCTTGGCGATACTTGCCTTGTGAGTTAGCTGGAAGGTATGATGAATATGCCCAATTTTTTGCTTTTTCTATCGGGAAGTCCAGTTAGAGGGGGCCTGAGTCAGTTATGACGTTGATGACCTGCCTATCCTCGTCATTGTCAGGTGATGGACTCCGCTTGCGCTTTTCTGCTTGATTCTTTCTCACTTTATAAGCATCACTTGCTAGATATTCGTCCAAATGGCCTTCGTCCTTCAGCTTAATACTGTACTTGATAAAAGCTCGACAGTCATCAGTGGCGTGATGACGTACCTTATGAAACTTACAGAAAGGTTTGTCAGCTATTGCGTCGAGTTCATAAATCTTTGGACGATAAAATGGTTCATTCTTTATAGCATCAAACAGCTTAGAAAAAGGCAGCTTAAAGGGATTTGGAGAAGAATTACGAGGCTGCTTATCCTTACCAGAAGATAGCGACTTACTAGTTGTATATGTCGGCTTTGACTTTGTATTCACAGGCTTGACAGTGTCAACTGAGGCGACATGTTCATCTCTGTTAACAGCTTCTTCTAGCCGAATGTAGTTGTCGGCCGTCACATATAGATCTTCTAAAGTCTTTGGTGGATGGAGTATGATGTTCTTGCCAAGAGGCGTTGTTCTGCTACATGCTGAAGTAAAGGCGAGTAGGCAGGTATCCTCGCTTGGCGAGTCGGCTTTAAGACACTCGTCCTTGAATCTTTTGAGGAACTTTTTGGTCGATTCTCTGTCGCCTTGTTTTATTCGAAATAGCTCTGTTATCTCAATCTTGCGAGTCTTGTTATGGATATACTGGGTGACGAATAGTGACTCCAATTGCTCGCACGAAGTTATTGAGTGTTCAGGGAGCTTGTGGTACCACTCGACAGCATTTCCTCGTAGTGAAGCAGCAAACATCCTGCAGAAAATATCCTTACATTTTGGCCATAGTGCCAGGCTCGTTTTGAATTGCATGATATGGTCGATAGGATCAGAGCTGCCATCGTAAGTTTTGAACTTCGGAGGAACAAAATGCCTTGGGGGTTCTTGAATGAGGAGTTCCTCGCTTAAAGGCTCGTTCTTGAATTTGTCAAGGGAGAAAGATGCAACCTTTTGTGCTGAGTTATCTGTGCTGTTTGGAGCTTTGTTCATCTTTTCCTGCAACTGGAAGAGTTTTTCGTTTGTGGCTTGCAGATCAGCCATAAAATCTTTGTCTTTGGTACTCACTTGATTAGATGTGTCTCCTTCAGAGACCGTGGGTTGGGACCCTTGGCCGGCGCTAGCCTTCAATTCCAAGTTATCAGCTATCAACTTCTTGATAATCTCACTCTGCATATCGATCTTGACAGATAAAGACTCCAAAGTTTCATGGATAGGTGAATCAAAAGACATTATGCAGTTATATAAGTTTGAGATCTGAAGAAAAGAAAGTGAAACTTAGAAATCTGAAGCAAAGAGAATGGAACTTGTGACTTTCTTCCTGTTTCGAAGTTAGTTATCCGTTCCACTACCAGTCGGCGCCAATGTAAATACAGTAAGTATTCACATAGACCAACAGGTGGTCCGTTTTGGTAATAATTAGAGAAGATGATCAGAGATTGAGAGAAAAGTGTTTTAGGAGTTGATAATGGCTGAGCAGTCAAGTGTTTGAGTGCTGCCTACGTATCTGAAGTGAGAGATCAGTCCAGAATCAAGCCAATGCATAGTTCTTATATAGGGTTTGTGAGATAATGGCTCTTAGCTGATTGTTAGCAAGTAATGCCTTGTATTTCGGATAGTGGTTGCGTGATAATCGTAACCACTTATCCAGAAC
>JABWDY010021397.1:686-10849 GCA_013358455.1 Thalictrum thalictroides | reverse complement strand
GTAGCCTTCGGGCCTTGGAATATAAACAATTTTTTTTTTAACAAAAAAATAAAAAAAAATGTGCGTTACACATGCTTGTTTTTATGCATGTGCATAAAAAACATACCTTGGCAGAACCTATACCGATTGCACCTTCAGACAAGCTTCCTATCCCAAGTAAGTTCTCTTCATCACTCAGGAACACTCTTTCATCCAGCTGACAATTATTTTGAATCTCATCATCGTAATCCTTCTCTAAAATAATCAAACTTGATGTCAAGGACGACTCCTCCATCAAATCTTCAAAATAAGTTAAATCATCTGTGTTGGTGCACAAGAAATAGTGTGAAAATCATTAGAAAACAATGCGTGGTTAGTAGCAATTGAGTAACTGATGATTATATTATAGGAAAGAAGAAAAAGTACTAACCTGTGTTAATATGGTCTAGGTTTTCAGCCTTACATTCTGAAGCCGGACATTCTTTCTTTTTCAAAATATTCACTATAACATCATTGGTTTTTTTCATTGTTTCCCGCAAATCATCTTCTGACGTCTCATAAATGTTGCATAGAGATGCAAGAAGCTCCACCCCTTTGCTTTCTTTTCTAACTGAACCATGTGTTATTGGCATAAACACCAGTTAGAAACATCAATTAACCTTATAAAGATTCAAAGATAAATGAAAGAACATGAAACGTTATCAATCAAAATGCCATTACCAAAATGTGGGGAATCACGAATACAGAAGTTTCTGAAGCGGACAGGGACATGGAGAATCAGGATAGCCTGTCAAATTACGATGACATTAGACTCATTGCATTACCTTTTTTAATCTTTACCAGGATTTATCAGAAAACATATATATACAAAGATACATCTAAATAGTAAGATCTAATCCCCACTGATCATGGGAGACTGCTATACCAGTGATTGGACCCAACTGGTATATATATATATAAATTTAATAATTGACATGTGGTTGAAAACGTATATGCGTGTGTGCACGCACGCATTGTAAATCCAAGGTGAGCACTTGCAAACCTTCAACCTCACCACACTTTGCCAGTGATCACAAATATATAACCTATTAGAATGTAACTGATTAATATCTGTTATTGAACCTACATACACATCTAACTCACCAATATGGAGACCAACCCATTCGTACAAGCCACCAGGTCCTTGAAACGGCCAAAACCATGCCTGCGGAGTGCCAAGAAGAGCAACCATCCGAAACGATAATAGCTTGAGACATTCCCTGTGGTGCTGGAAGGAGCTGGCTGTTTGTCCTTTTCTCCATCACTTTTCAAGAAAAATTCGTGGTATACACGCTTATAATACCTATGGACCATGAAAGAAACGAGAATCTAATCAGATCTAAATATGGAAAGTTCATATAAACGCAAGAAAGGGAGAGAAAAAAATGCAGTTACCAAATGCAAATAAAAAATATTAATAGCAAAGCACTTTTTTTGTTTCAGATTCAAAGTGTGAATTGGGATTTTTCCACCCCTTTGGAAAGGCTTGGGGGATGAATCCGTTACGTAAAGAACAAAATAAAAGTTTACTAGTTTGGGCACTCAGAGTAGTGTTTGTAATCATTCAACGGTTCCTCCGACGCCAACGTCACTACATTAGTACTTATGAACTTAAGACCAAATCATGAAATTTTGTGCATAATTTTCTTAGTATAAAATCCTACTTTTCTTTTGTATATTTAAGGAATGAATAATTTATAAAAATGCTGAATTTAAGAAAATATGCAAATGAGTGTCTGTTGTTAGTTTACCTTTTGTTATGATGTATATTGAAACAGAGTGTATTTCACGCCTTCAATATGACCTCATTACTTTTGAAAGGAAATTCAATATGCTCTTCACTTTGGTCTTGAGAATTTTGTTTCAAACTCCACTTTTTAAAAAGACCTTTAAGTAGTGTCTTACTATCACATAGAACCTCAAGTGTCAGGATAAGGTGATGTGATCTCCTTAAGGGTTTTTAGAAGGAAATGGTCAATCAGTCACATACTTAATATAAATATGTAGTCATAGGAAAATAAAAGCAGTTCTACATAATTGTTCATCTCATTCGAATAGATTGCAATATGATATATATTGTTCACAGATGTCATATATTTCCTTAACTCACAACTTATGAATCAGGCCTATCAGATTCACCATCAGGAAATACAAATTAGAACCCAAGATAACAGCTATGTATATCATATCCTCTCCTCTTCACACCATATTACGGTAAGCTCACACTCCATACCTAAGCGGATACACTGACTGATGATACCTCAAACCGTGAGGTTAGCAAGATTTTTCATCATAATTCCAAAGAGATGAAAGCTATCTTATTAAGATAACCAAATTGTGAATCTGTCCTAACAAGGGCGCTCTGCTTATGAAGAAACCTTGCTTGACATTTCACTTGGGACATATAAGTGCAAGCATGAAAATTAAACCAGATCACAACCTCGTTTTGGAAGACATTTACCATGAAGCAATGAGGTTAATGGGTACAAGCTATACAGAATAAATGGTAAAGTGAGTTATGGATGGTGATAATACAGGAAGAGTACATTACAATCGAATATTATCAGGAGCATGAAATATATGCAATGTAAAAAAAAGCATGAAACATTTCTCTAAACATAAGAGGGGTCTAGAAATGAAACTAAAATATAAATATAAAAACCACCAAGATGCTTACTTGCTCAGAAGGTTCATATGTATATAATTGGCCTGCAGCTCCTTCGCCTATATGATAAAAGGAAAAAAACAAAATCATTTAAGAAATGGATCCGACATACAAAAAATAACAAAGAATAATCCAACAAGGCAATCAAAAGGGGTTTACCTCCAGTCTCTTCTCCCAATCTGCACCATATATTTTTCTTAGAACTGGACCAGCCTTGAGAACAAATTGTGACATTTCTTTGAAGAAATCAATGATGCTGCATAATTATCACAGCAAAACAACATTAACAAAATAAATCAATATATAATCCTGATCAAATTATACATGCTATGATTAAAAACCCATACTTGATTTTTGTGGCCTTCAGTATCTGAGATAAAGTAAATCCATTTTTATCTATCTCCATGTCTTGTATCTCATCATTCTTTCCACTTAATCTTTTTACAGAGTAGAGAATGAATGCAAACCAGTAGCGCTCAATCTCTTCCGGCTAAAAAATTAAAAAATAAAAACTTTATTCCATCAATTTACCCCAAAAAATTAATAACAAATTTCAACATTGAAATGTAACAAAATAAAAAATGTACCGTTCCGCTTGCAATAGCTGACATATTAGCTGAAAGAAGATATTTGCTTTCTGTAAAAAACTTCAAAGCTTTCGAAAACATATCTTCATCAAGTGATAATCCACTCTACAAAACAGATCTCCAATTTTAAAATCCATATAAAAAAAAATTCCAAAACCTTGAAAGAATTAGAAAAATAAAAAACCTTGCAAAGCTCTGTAAATCTAGCTTCAACAACACCATTTTCAGACTTGGAATCTTCCATCTACACAAATCAATCAGCTAAACAAAATTTCTCCTGAAAACAAGCAAACAAACAAACAAATCTTATCTAATCAAATGAATTCAAAAATTAAACAAATTATTACCTGAAAATAGATCTAATCTCGCAAAATTTCAGAAAGAAAAATTCTCAAATTCTCAGATCTCTTTCTTTTTCTAATAAATCAAACCTTTTTCCAGATCCACGTGTATTTGAAATCTCTGAAACCTAAAACCCTAACTTCTAGATAAAATTAAAACGGCGGAATCAAACAAATCACGAGGGTTTCTATCTCTCTCTTCTTCAACACTCCAAAAACCCTTTCTTTCTCTTTCTCTCTCTTTCTTTCAGCCTTTTTGGGGAATAACCCTGTAGTAGCGCGGGAAAAAACAACAATAACATAACATACATATACATACATGACATAGCCGACACATACATACATTTAACTAACCAATTATATTTCGACACGTGTATTCTTTTAGTTAATTTTACCGCCAAAATTATACTAGTTTTACCGTTACGGATCGGGGAAAACCCTGGTAATACGGGTTGTTTGGGTCAGAGTTGGTGGGACCCGTTAGAGATATTATTTTTGATGTGATTCGGCTGACATTTGTCGTATCCGTAGGTTTTAGATAATCTTGATGTGATGGATGAATACGTACTTGTTATGTCACACGATTCGTACACCCCAACAGCTTTTCTGGACACATGTGACACGTGGCTTTACGTTTAGTTCCGGAACTAAAACACAATTAAGTTAGTCAAATTTGAATTTTGAAATTTGAATTAGAGAAAGTGAGTTTAATGAAGATTATATTCATTAATGAAAATGTTTTGTGGTATTAAGACACTAATTATGATAGTATTTGCACTAATTTTTCTGTAACGCATGTGGTTAGATATTCTGATAATCCATTTTGTAACATTGTTAATATAGGCCCTAGTTACTAAATGGACCTGCAGCAAACATGCTTTTGTGGTTTTTGTATTAAGATGCTTTTGCACTTGATGCCCAACATAAGTAAGCATTTCACATCTTGCATCTTGGTCAGTTCTCCTGTCAATGCTGTCATGGTTTTCTTGCAACATTCCAAGTCCCAGTGAAATCAGACAAGCAGCCTTTCAAATTGGGCCTGATTAAGCACCAGGCCCAGATGATTTTTCGGGTTTATTTGACCGAAAATATACTATATATATAACTCAGTCATTTTTTTCAAATTAATAAGGTACAAAATCAGAAGTATTTGCCCCTGTCCCTTGTATATACAAAAGATGGGGGTGTTAACCACCAAAAGTAGCTACCATTTGTACAAGATTAATTTGAGTTCACATAGATAGTCAGGGCAATGTAGTTGAGTGACCTCTCCTTGCTTTAGTGTGAAGAATTGTTGCATGGTATGTTTTGGCAAGTGCATCAACAGAAGACTGGGCAGAGCAGACCCAAGGCTGGGCTCAACAGGGTTCGAGCCAGCCCGGGTTGAATTTTAATTTTTTTTTACTATTATACCAACTGATAAGAGATGATGTTCAACTGTTCAAGCATTAATTGAATTACACATAAAAGAGAAATGCAAAAAAAGATGCATAACCTTAAATAAAGATCAACAAGACTTAATTAGTAGAAACTTAATAGAAACGTAAACAACCAAGACTAAGCAGTATGAGAAGTGACACAACACACGCACATACACACTTGTCTTGAATGAAGAAACCCAGGAAGAAAGGCTTTGCCTTCCCTTTGCCTATATGACTTGCCATTTGACCCTCCTTATAATTAGATTTAGATCAAATCTAATTAAGGAAGATATTTGCCTTGCAGGCTTGCACACTTGATAATGAAGTACTCTTCTTCTGCCTCTTCTTTCTCCACATCTTGAGTACTAATGTGAGATCCAAATAGACTAGCAAGGCAAGTTTCTCCTTTCTGACAATAGAACCTTTTTATAGGCCAAACTACTACAAAAATATATAAGATATGCAAACCCCACAAATTTAAGGAGAGAGTGACACCTATTATGGATTTATGGTCCCCAAAGACAAAATCTCCTCATATTAATCTTCCACTAACACTGAATTTGTCCTTCTACTTTAGTTGAAACTAGTTAATAATTATGTCCACTAAAGTTTGTTAACCTATCTAATCAAGCCATGAAGATAAATCTAAAGAAGGAAGTTGTAATGGAAAGAGGAATAAAAGAGGACATAGAAAGGAAAGAAAGAACATGTGGCTCATTGATTTCTCAAAGAGTAATACTAAAAGAAATTAAGGTTTAAATATATCAAAGAGGTAATACCAAATTAAAAACAATAATGTGTTAAAGCACCGTACCAAAGAAGAGTTAACCCAAAGAGAATATGAAGAGCTAGGTATGTCTTCCATTAATATATACAGAATGGATACTTGCTTTACACTGGCCATCACTTTGAATTGCATTTGGGATGTGAGATTGGCAAGCGGGATTAAGGGAATCCTACCTTTAGGCAAAACTTATATCAAACAATCAGTTGCTAACGTGTTTCGAACCTACAACCTCTCCACTTTGAAGGGGTTGCTTTCGTTGAACCACAGACCTATTCACGATGTAAGAATTTATATGTTCATTTGTGAGTATATTTATTTTTGTTTTTAGGTGCAACATGGCCATTGCTCTTCCTTTTGGTGATAGAGGATGTGGATATGACTAAGTTTGCCGTTATGCATGTTATTGATAGAGGACGTGGAGTTACTTTCTAAAATTTTGAAAGTTTTGGGCAGAAGGACAACATATAATACATGTCGTTTCATTGGGTTTAGAGAATCCCACAAGAGCAATGTAATGAAAGACAACAATAATAAAGCAATAATAAGCAAGATAAGAACACACAATATTTTTACATGATATGAACCGATAAAACCCTATCACAAGGAAGCATCCACAACCATAGTTGAAAATGCCGAATAATGCCGGATATCTAGTTTCTAAAAAACCGAAATTTTCACCAAAATTTATCAGGTCTTTGTCAGAATGGTGAGGTGGCAAATATCGAAATTTACAGGAATATTCGGTGAATATCCGCATAATTTCGTTTTGTTGGTGTGATTTATTAAAAATGTTGGTTTTTTTGAGTTAAAAGTTAAAACCTGTTATAAATGATAAAGTGGATGATCAAGCCCACTGTCTAAAACATTTTTAATCTAAGTGATTAGGTGTGTTATCATTACAACTAGATGAATCATCTACTATGTGTCAAAAGACACTTTGATGTGGCAACATAAGATGTTGCATGTGCATGGCATGAACATCTATATATACCTATGCTATTGTATGTACTTAATTGAATAACAAGTGAAGTAATAAGATATCCCAACTTCATCTACGTACATCTATCTCAGTAGTATTATATTACTTTAGTATTCATTATAATCTTTCTGTATCATCAAATCAATTGATGATAATGAAGCTTTCCATTCATATCTTTCTCTCTTTCTCTATTACTACCATCGTTATATACTTAATGTATATTCTGTATCAAAAGCTATACTCCTATCTATCTACTCATCAATAACTATATTGGTTTAAGCTCTGGTTTATTAAAAATACATAAATATAAGTTGATAAAGCCTACACAATTTTTGAAAAAAGGTGAAGATTGACATGTTCTCGTCACTTTTCAAGTTGTACCACAACCTCAACTTAAAACAAAACCATCGCTCTGAATAAAACATCATGTCTTCATACTCCAAAAGGCACCATGCTGTCCGGGGAACTAAGCTATCGATGAAGAGGAACCAAACTGGACGGGGAACTAAACTATTGATGAAGATGAACCACAGAAGAGCAAAACCACACCTGCAAGCTGTAAAAGCTAGGCTTGCAATCAACATCCAACAATAGATATTTGTATGCTCACGAATGAGCGATGTAGAAAAGAACACTCTCCTAACCAACAATTTGAAGAAAGGAGCAGAAGCACAGATCATAACATTCAAAAGATGTTTTCGTATGAAACGACACACCATGATAAACCCAAAAAGATCACATAACACCAATAAACATCTTAAAACAAGAAAAAAGTAAACCAACCACCTATACTTAGAACAAGAACAACAAAACATAAAGGTGCTAAAGATTCCCCGATTCTTAACATCAGCGGGTGTAACACCAAGACAAAAAGAAATTATAGAAATTAACATACTAAGAACTAATATTTTGATCTCCACGACGACGAAAAAAGCCGTCGTGGAGACCAAATACTCTAAACACCTACCAATGGAACGATTGCAAGGTAATGAGGGAAAGGTTTGAGTCGAAAGAGATTTTAAAATTGGCAAAAAGAAATCAACAAAATAAAATTTTACTCAAAACAGGTGGTAAGGAAAGACAAGAGTTTGTTTTGATGAAGATATTTAATTTGATAAACAAAAATCAAGTCTGCTGAAACCCACAGTTAAAGAATCAAAACTGATTCAAAGAAAAGATCCTTAAATTGTTGCTCTTGTAAAGATAATCAAATCAAACAAAAATTTCCAATCAACAGTGCAGTGGTGCTAGAAAAGAATGAGAAGTCACTGGAAATCTGTTGTTCTTGTTAAGAAATTAAACTTATAAATTTTTTTTTTTCGATCAACAGTGAAGTAGTGCCGAAAAAGAGTGAGAAGTCACCGGAAAAATGTTATTTTCGTCGGAAACCTACCGGAATTTTATACAAACAAAGATAAAAGCAAACAACTGTGACCAAGATGTGTACCAAGATGTGAAGAACTCCTAAAACCAAACCCCAATCACAACCTTTACCAAAAAACAAGAACAAATTTCATCAACTGAAAAACAGCTTAATTTTGTGTGGATGCTAAAGAAATTGACGAGTAATCTTCTTCCATGTTAGATCTGCTTTATCAATTTGAAGAACCCACATCTACAGTTAGGAAGACAACCATTGTTCTCCCTCAAACCATCAAATGCTTCTTTTTTTGATGAATGCAAAAGATCAGTTACAAGGGAGATCCTCTCAATAACTAGATCCTTGTGAAAAATCAGAACGTTTGACTGGAAAATCGAAATTTGTGAGCTTTGGTTTGGGCGTTAATGGAGTCTCGTTTGTTGAGAGTTGAGACTAATATAAGTTAATACATTTTTTTTTAGAGCATCTTCACTTTGTTAAATATATAGAAACATGTCTAAAAACCATCATCAATGCATCTATAAGTTTAACATTTCTATAAGTTATCCATAACAAAGTCCACGTGAACTTTGCTAACTCTGCCACTACTAACTCTGAAACTCTTTTCAATGACTCGGATGCCCAAGTATATCTGATTCTGTATGAGCAGCAGACACGTACAACCTGATGCCAGTTGGGAGGGTGCATTTATCGAGTGTGGACCTTCAGGAAGTCGTTACGAGCACAAAATCTTCCTTCAACATCTACAAAAGAACATCCATCAGAAAAGAAATGTACAATGCAAAATATAGTAGAAATGTAGTCAAATTCCAACTGTCTTACATGATCAGCAATAGTTTCAATCAGATGTGAATCCCTCTGAAAGGAACCTGTTGACCGACTTAGCTTGACAATGACAAGGGGTGAAAGAGGATTGCTTACGACTGAAAGTGTAACGCCCCGGGATTTCGTCCTTGTTCATCCCGGTGCGTCGAGCACCATACCGGTCCCTAATGTCAATATTGTCCCCCTTTAGTCACTGCGGGCTTCCAGCAGTAGAGGGTTTCAGATCAGGGTTCACCCAAATGGGCTTTCCCCAAAAGGCCTTGATATTAGTTAGTGTATGGTTAAGCTTTATATACTACAATCCACAACCATTCCTTGGCAATGTGGGACTAACCCCAACTCATGGGCGTTACAATCCCACATTCCCACCCCCTTAGAATAGAATCGTCCTCGGCTCTGCAGTACACTCAGTACAGTCTCAAAATCTTCGACGTTCCCTACCGAGTGGGGCCGTGTACCTGGCGCTCATTCCACATCTTTTCTGGGAGGTGTTCTTTGGCCTTTCCAGCGTACTCCCCCAACCCCGACAGAAGACCCGTCGTCGGCTCTGATACCATCTGTAACGCCCCGGGATTTCGTCCTCGCTCATCCCGGTGCGTCGAGTACCATACCGGTCCCCCTTTAGTCACTGCGGGCTTCCAGCAGTATAGGGTTTTGGATCAGGGTCCACCCAAATGGGTTTTCCCCAAAAGGCCTTGGCATTAGTTAGTGTATGGTTAAGCTCTATATACTACAATCCACAACCATTCTTTGGCAATGTGGGACTAACCCCAACTCATGGGCGTTACATAAAGGCAAGGTATGGTTGACAAACCTGCACAAGTTAAAAGTATAAAAATAAATTACAACCGTTCAAATGTTTTTTTTTTTTGTTAGAATTATATCCCCTATATTCCTACAAGGCTATAAAAGGATTTTTCATTTACAACGGAATTAACAGTACCAATCAAAATTGTGTTGTTTGGACGCAACGTAAAATGGTTAAAGACACCCTAGACTCTTTAAGGTTAAAATGCTGATATTTTTTGTGAATATTTGGTGATAATTTCAGTTTTCTTTTTAGTTTCGAATCGGATCGGCAAATGAATTATAAATGATTAATTAAACGCATTCATTTCGATTAAAAGAAAAAACAAATATTCAAGAATATTTGTATTTG
>JABWDY010021346.1:31014-41467 GCA_013358455.1 Thalictrum thalictroides | reverse complement strand
AGCTTTCAAGAAAGGTGGTTAATATGCTAGAATTGAGAAGATTAGCATCACAGGGAATACCAGATGGTGCTGGAATTCGCTCTACTGTCTGGAAGGTATTGAATTAGTTAATTCAGATTCAATTTCGTTTCATGTTTTGATAGTTGACTTTTTAATTTCATTTACAATTAGGGATCTTGAAAGGCTGTGTGTGTTAATGTAAGCTTTTATTATTGGTAATTATGTTCAATTCATATGGTTGGCAGCTTCTACTGGGATATTTACCGGTTGATCGTGGACATTGGGCAAATGAATTAGTGAAGAAGAGATCACAGTACAAGCATTTTGTTGAGGAGCTGCTAGTAAATCCAGTAAGTTAGTAGTAACATAATTCAGTACTGGTTTTGGAGCTCTGGCACGATTTTCATTGTTGTCTTCATTTCTTATGCACAATAGTGTTGATGTATTGTGATTGCCTCTTAAGATGACATTTCATTCACAACCGTGCTCACCTTAGTTACCTTAGTTAAAATGAATCCCTGCCTAATCATACTACCTATATTCTCTTGTTAACGAGTGCACTTGTATGCAAGCAGCTTATTCGTTACTAGTCTCTTGATAAGTGCAGTTGTCTGCTAGTATCATGTTCTTTCCGTATGGAAGGTTATGAAAGGGAATATGATTTACGTTGCAGTATCTTCTCATGTTAGTTAATGTTGAATTCTTTTGTATTTTCTAGAGAGTTCTGGATTTCTAAATGTTTTTGTGGCTAGTCAGTCAGAAATCACAAGGAAGATGGAAAGATCTGGCAGGCATGAAACAGATGAATCAAAATTGGAAGAGAAAGGCTTTTTACCGAGATCAGAAATTCCACAAGGGGAGCACCCCTTGAGCCTCGGAAAGACCAGTATTTGGAATCAATTCTTCCAGGTACTAAGATTAAAGACCATGGTAACTTGTAATTTTGGATTTTTAACTTTAACCATTCAGATGGTTTTCCAAACTGGGGATTCTTTATATATTATTGGGTCAAAATATGAAAGCCACCTATTTATTTTGCAGGATACAGAAATCATTGAGCAGATCGATCGTGATGTAATGCGTACTCATCCTGACATGCACTTTTTCTCTGGAGATTCATCCTTTGCAAAGGCTAATCAGGTTGGCATTTTGTTGCTTTGCTTTTGTTAAGAGATAGGCTGGGAAAATAAATTTGCTGAGGAAATGAGGATTTTTCTTAATGTGCAGGAATCTTTGAGACGGATACTGATTATATTTGCGAAGCTGAATCCGGGTATAAGATATGTTCAAGGAATGAATGAAGTTTTGGCACCACTTTTCTATGTATTCAGAAATGACCCAGATGAGGGAAACGCAGTAAGTATTAGTTTTTCTTCAATCTTAATTCTAAGAGATGTTTGTCACATGTTGTTCACTTCTTAGGGCACGCCGCATTCATTATTTCTGATTGATGTATTACTTACAGTCTGTTGCCTGTTTTATGAAAAAAATCTGATACATTTTGAACTCCCATGAACTTTAACGGATTAAAGAGAAAATGCAATGAATCTTTCATTAGTCATTGTGCACCTTTTTTTGAGCCATTTTGTTTTGATCTTGGCTGATTTTGCTTATGGTGGTCTTCTGTGGTTTCTTACAGGCCTCTGCAGAAGCAGACACGTTCTTTTGTTTTGTTGAACTGTTAAGTGGATTCCGGGACCATTTTTGCCAGCAGCTTGATAACAGTGTTGTTGGGATCCGTTCTACAATCACTAAAATGTCACAGCTATTGAAGGAACACGATGAGGAACTTTGGCGTCATCTTGAGATCACAACAAAAGTAAGATAAAATTAGAATTATAGAATGTTGTGCCTTATATCCCAGCTGCTAGTAACTTGATTGTTCATATTTTTGTCTTTTTTTTCTGGTGGCATGAGTGGTAAAAAACCATCATTTCAGGGGTACACGGTAGACCTTTTTAATGAATGATATCACTATATGTATAATTTATAGTCCATATTATAGGATCCTACTCAGTAAATGTGAGTTATTTTGCTGTTATGACAGATTTTAGATGATAGTGTTCATTGTACAAATTGCTTTCCAGCAACCCTAAATTTATTAGTCTTATTTTAAAACAAAGACCTTATACACTTTGAATCAAGAGTACTGAACGTATAATAGGATTCACTCGATTGTGCTAAATGTCTTTGTTCGTTTGGCATCACCTATCTTTTGAAGAGTTATATGCATGTTTCTTGATAAATACAAAGAAAACAATAGTCGTGCTCTTATTTTAGATGAATATATCTTGTTATAGCTTGATGTGTGGATTACAAATTTTGGTTGGTAGCACAACTTGGAAAACCTTGGGATGTGGGATCCATGGCTTAGCTAAGCATAATTTTCTGAACTTGGGGTGGTATGCTAGTTCAAAAAATCTGATTAATATATTTTTCTTTTTGAAAATGATAGGTAAATCCGCAGTTCTATGCATTTAGGTGGATTACCCTCTTGTTGACTCAAGAGTTCAACTTTGCAGACAGCCTTCACATTTGGGACACACTTCTAAGTGACCCAGAAGGTCCTCAGGTATGTGTTGTTCTTTCGTACTATCGGCATGCCATCTGATGCTATGCTTTCTCATGTGTTTGGCTGTGTTGATTGTATATTTGAAATATACATGATTCTAGAGCTGTCATACATTAGGGTATCTGATATATGAATGAGAAAGACTGTGTTTGCTGTTATTTCAAGTGTAACCTTTCTTTCCCTGAAAATTTAATGTTGAAGATGAAACTCAAACTGACTTTCATTTGTCCAGGAGACCCTGCTTCGTGTATGTTGTGCTATGTTGATTCTCATTCGTAGGCGGCTTTTGGCCGGTGATTTCACTTCCAATCTCAAGCTACTTCAACACTACCCATCAAGCAATATCAGTCACCTCCTATATGTTGCCGACAAGTTGCGAGCTCGAACTGTTGGGTAATTTGCAGAATCATTCTGTACATTAGTTGTTTTTCTTCTCCCATATTTCCCAATCCTCATCGCATTTACCCCACATACTTTAGAATGTTAAATGTATTAGTTTTAAAGCAACTACCACTTCTGGCACTATAAGTTTCTATTTTTTCCTAGTTTATTTATTGAGTTTAAATATGGATAAGCTGTAATCTGTAAATCTTTTCAAATCATAGTTGATTAGCTGTATGCTAGCGACCAAAGCTTTCAGCATAGATTTGGACACTGGCTTTTGTTTTAAACGCATGTTTCTTGCTAAATTAGCCATGTGAAATACTTTTTCATGGACCCTTGTTTCATGATTAGAGCAATTATTTAGGAAAAAAGCGAAGGCACTGTTCCATAATGCAAAATAAAAGTGATTATACTCATCATCCGTGGCCCCGTGGGTATTCATGTTTCAACTTTATTCGCACTAATACCCAATTACCAACCATTCCAAGCAAAAAAGCCGGGTGAGAACAATTCATTCTAGTCAGCTATGGTTACCCCCACCAAGTTCGGCTGTTTAGGCAACCATCCAAGCGAAAAAGCCAGGTGAGAACAACTCATTCTAGTCAGCTATGTTTACCTCCACCAAGTTTGGCACTTAGGCTGTTTAGGCAATTCTACTCGGCTGTTTCTCCAACTGCTCCCACAGTTCCTTGTTCTCAAAGTTCAGCAGCACAATCACAACTGTAAGTTGGGCTATGTGTTCTAGGGCCTAAGGTTCATACTGAAAGCTACGAAACTTTTTTCTGGGCCGGACTTAGAAACAGATCGATCCTGATGTTCTTTGGCAAAATAAGACATTGGTTGGGCCGGAGGACAATTAGCCGAAAGCCCAAATATGATGTGCCAGAAAGTCATGAACGGATCATAACCTTTCAAGTGGCCCGCCCAATATAAACCCTAACGGCTTACCTGGAAATCTGGACCCACAGTCTGGCGCCAAAATATAATATTTCCCACCATTTTATCTCTGTTTCGCGCCTTAAACACCATTATTTGGCGCCCTAAATAGCAATTTTTTTTTCTCTCTCTCACTTTCCCTTTTCCAAAATCGTCCTCTCAAACCCAAATCACCAGAAGAAGAAAAGTTAGAAGAAGCCATGGAAACATTCAGAAGCTCTAAGAAACGAAAGCAATACACTTTACCCTCAGACCCCTGTGAAAGAATCTACACTCGAAGAAGAAGGGAAAATGAACTCAACAGTGATCTAAGATCTGTAAAAGATCTTCGTTCCAGAAGAGTTTTCTCTCCCGCTTTCCTTTCTGGAGTGAAGGGAAGTATCAAAGGAGCTGAGAATGATACTTACAAGGTCGGAATCAATGTCGAGAGAAATCAGGAAAATAGTGCAATTGATGATACGAAGAGCAAATTAGATTTGGGGATTGGTCGGGAGGATAAAAGAAATGGTGGAATTGCTGAGATCGATGACAAGGAGGTTCAATCCAATTCGGAGTTCTGTGGAAAAAATCAAATGAACGGCGAATTGCTTCAAAGCACACCAAGAGAACAGAACAAAGAGATGGACAAAAGAATTGAGAAAGATGGGAAACCCAGATCTGTGCTTAAATCGGTAAGTTTTGATTAGATTCTTATGAGGGTTTGATTATGAATCTGGGTTCTATTATAGTTTCTTTTTGAAAGGCTTTTTGTTAATGTATATCTCTTGATGGGGGTTTTCATGGAGTAGTTTTGCTTAAAACTGTGCTTGATGCAAATTTAGTGCTGAAATCTTTCAGCCATAAACATGGGAAATTTGGATTCTGAGTGTTGTTTGAGCACTTTTCAGTTTTAGGAAATTGAAGATGATCAATAGCTAAATCTGAAATCAAACGGTAATCAGATATATAATAATATGTAATTACGTAGTTTGATGAGAATGTTTGAAATAAATCCTTTGAGAATGTTAAATGCTGCAGTAATTGATTATGTATTAGGTATTATGTTTTTCGCTAATAATTAGGCTATCTAACTTCAGAAAGTAACTCATAATTGTATAGCACAGTTGATAATACATATGATACTTAATTCTTATACATTATTATGATATTTGACTTGTATTATGAAATCTGAATTATTTAACTGGTATCCTCAATTCAGAGTTTTTGATAGTTTCCGCTTCCATCAATGAATTTATCTGTCACCGCTTTTGAAAGTTCAGGGCTTTCGGTTAAAGTGTTTTGTAATCGCTTTTGTTCAATATTTGAAACCTTTTGTGGACTCAAAGATCAAACAACTTAATAAAGAGCATCCACAGAAATAGAGATGTAAGATTGACGACATCACATAGTTAATTAAAGAATTATTGATAAACTTGACACCTGTGTCCTACTGTCCTGTACAAGGACTTTTTTAAGACACGATATAAATTCAAAATCAGATGTTGTGCATTTAGCAGCTCCTTTTATAAGACAGGAGTATGAGCCTTATATATCTGATTTGACGTTCCTTGGTTTTCTTAGTCATTTTGTAACAATCATGACCCCAAGGTGTTCGACCATAATGTTGTACCTTCAACAAATCAACTTCTGCGTATGAAACCTTGGAATTGATGTTGTGCAGGGAGTTATTGTTCCTTGTTCGAGGACAAAGCTATTTAAGAATCCAAGGTTGTTCAGCTACAGAAGATTGTTGCCATTTCTTATGGATCTCGAGAAGGGTAACTCATGAATTGTATTGGCAGATAGATTATATAGGATTTGAGATGTTATTGGTTTGTTAAAAATATAAACTTTTTTTATATGAACAGATACTCTGGAAATAAATCCATGCAGAAAAGTTGACAATTCTGTGGAAGAAAGGTCTCCTTACTCAATGTCGGTCCGTCATGAAATTATTAAGGATGGAACTAACAAAGAAGTTTCTACCAGTGGGCATCCTTTTGGTGCTTCACACGATTCTCTTCAAGTCCCATTGAATATCGAATGCTCAAATTTGGTATCTGTTGAACACCTACATGCTGATTGTACCTCTCAAAATTCTTCCGAAACCACAATAAATTCTACTGTTGACGCTTCAATAAGCACAAATCTATCCCATCTTAATTATGGAAGTCTGCCAGAAGCTCCACAAGTTAAGGCAGATATGTTAAACAGACTGGCTCCTGCTGGTTGTAGACCTTGTTTGCCGCTTAAACCATGTTCTCTCCTCACCTCCAAATATTCATCAATAAAAGGGACTGCCGAGTTTGAGAAGGGGTGCCAGAAGGATAATGGGAACACTGAGATTGAGAGGTTGCATGACGATGATTGGTTTCAGTCGACTCCGCCAGATAGTGACATCTTTCCTAAACCAGAGGACTGCACAAGCAATTGGGATGCTCTGGAGAGCTCAATGAACAACAGAAACGTAAACGGCAAAAATAACTGTCCTGGTAAAGTTGAGAAAGACAGGCACTCAAACCCGAAGGCCAAATCGGTAAGTTAACTCTACTTATGAACACTTAATCGCAAGAGTTATAATTCTCAGTTCTCTTAATGTGTATTTGTAATTTGTTTCCAGTTATGATTCTTACAGTACAATACTTGAGCTGAGGTTTTAATGTCAATTTCGAATACATATATTCTGAAATTTTACCAATATAAACAGGTCTTCCCTGGTTTTAAATGCTTTACATAAAAGGGATTCTGGATTATAACATTGAGAATTGTATCCAGCAAAATACGCACACGCACACACATATCAAAATTGTGTTCTGAGAATGAGAAATAAATTGGCTGACATGAAAAAATTTGGAATTCAAACTTTTTCAAAAAAATTGTGATTTTTTAACCTTCAAATGAAAACTGCAGCACCCTCAAATTCTTGGGTAATGCAGTCTTTTCTTCTGAACTAAATGAGGACTAAGAATTCTGAATGTTGAATTTATTGCTTCTGGACAAGAAAATTCTCTTTGTTTTCATTTCAGCTATTGATCAATTATATGTTGCAACTTTATAACAACAGTTGATGCTTATCCAGTTTGTGGATTGGTGTTGTAGGGAGTTTTTGTTCCTAGTTCACAGATGAAGCTAGTGAAGACTCCAAATTCTTTCAGCTACAGAAGATTGTTGCCATTTCTTTTGGATCTTGGAAAGATTGATTCAAGTAACTTCTTGACTTTATATATCAAAATTAGACTATCTTGAGCAAATATTATCATCAGCTGCACATGAAATTCGTGTTACATATTATTTACACGAGCTTAATATCTATCTTTGTTACGTATGAGGTTATTTTTTTAATAGATAGCAAGAAGATCACTTATCGTAACTATTTACAGGTACTCTGAGAAGCCCTCTAATGCAAAAAGTTGAAAAGCTCACGGACAAGGGGCCAACATCCTCATTTGTGGTTTCTCAGGAGACTCCCAAAGATGGACCCAACAAAGAAAAAGTGACCAGTCCGCATCCTTTTGGTAGTTCGGATGCTTCTGCAACTTTAGAATCAAGAGAGATGACACCATTTTCTAGTTTATCTGATGTTGGTTGCTCAAATTTGGAAACTATTAAAGAGCCCCTTGCTAAGTTAATCATTAAAAAGACTCCTGGCAACTGTGTGGTTTCTACAGTCGATGGTTCAGTGACCAAGAATTCACCTCATATGTTTGCTGAAAGGGCATCACAAGTTCAACAGGCCAACATGGATAAATCTAGCACCACTCAGACAGTTCATGGAGCAAATCTGATGATAAAGTCACCATCTGATGTCATTCACGAACCTTCATGTGCAAAAGTTGAAGCAGTCTCTCATTGCCCTGAAGTTGTGAATGATGTCTCAGTTCTCGTGCAGAAATCTAGTACAGCTCTGAAATCTCCGGGAGAGATGAGCTTCATTGAAGAGCTATCCAGTGTTGAACCGCCTGCCCTTTCAGAAAAAATATTATCTTCTCCAACAAGGGGGATACTCAAGAGACACCCAGTAGGTTGCAGAGGAATATGCACTTGTCTTAGTTGTGCATCATTCCGTCTCCATGCAGAAAGGGCGTTTGAGTTTTCAAGAAACCAGATGCAAGACACTGAAGTAGTGGCCATGGACCTAATGAAGGAACTGTCAAACATTCGAGCTCTATTAGAAAAATCTATTGGTGACTGTCAGGCTGTTACAACTTCTCAGGTATATGGATTCAGTTGTAATAATTCTTTGAGGTTATTTGCAATTGCTGGTATATTTGAATCCCATTGTTGATCCCTTGCACAGCACACTGCTTGAAAACAGTTTTGTGCATTGATTCAGTTCAAAGCTCTATTATAGGGTGTTTTAGCAGTGCAACATTAGCTGATGTGGTATCCATTTCCTAAAAAGTTTATGTGTATCTAATTGCAGGTACAAGAAGCTTGCATGAAGGCTCTAAAAGCAGAAGAATTGGCGAAAAGCCACTTAAGGCACATGAACGAAGAATTGGTAGTTCATTGTAGAACCCCAGTATGTCTCTAGCCCGAATTTTTATTACTTTGTTCAAGTGCTTCTGTGATGCTATAAAACATCTCGATCTTCCTGTACATCTACTGTAACAAATTTCTGTTCTATTTGGCTTGGACCAGTGTTTGCAGCGATCTCGAGTGCGGTTTGTTGAAATTTTGGACAAGAACTCTCAAGTAAAAAGCTTGACGAACTAGACTAAATATCAAAACTGTATAGAGGAAAAAAGTGTATGATGAGTTCTCTGGCTTAAAAAAGCAGAATTTATTTTATTTATGTACATCAAGGAAAAATGTGGAATGCACCATAGTACAAAATGTCGGTATCAAACAATCTATCGAAACTTATCGAACATATCAAAATGTATCGGGATATATGAAAATGTATCGACCGATATTTGTCAAAATACGTATCAATAAATATGAAATGTATCGAACATATCGAAATGTATTGGAATATATCAAAATGTATCGACCGATTTATGCTTATACTAATAGATTCATCCTGATACTATCGGTATTTATCGATATCGTTTTGTTGGAAAACCGATATATATCGGTATATTTTGTAGTGTACTATGGAATGCACTAATATTCAAGGGATACCAAAAAAACTCTTTTTAGGCTCAGTTTATTTATGAAATCAATGTTGTCATTTTGTTATGTGGATTAGAATCAATAGAAACAACTTTAAGATGTAAATCAAATTTTATTTATGAAATCAATGTTGTCATTTTGTTATGTGGTATAATATACTAGTGGTACCCGTTGCTTCGCAACGCAAGTGTCAATTTTTCATCTTTTTCGATGATTTTTTTTCAATAGTGAAATTTAATATATATTATTTATTGATGTTAAATCATTCCATGAAATTTAATATATATTATTTAATATTGATGTTAAATTTTTTTTTTCCCAATATATTGATGTTTAAATCATTCCATATATGGTTTAAAAAATTGAGATACCACAAGTAGAATGCGATATGGGCCTTTTTAAAAAAATTTAAACAAAAGTCCAACACATAGTTCAAGTTTAAGCCCAAAATTTTATCCAAACCTCAAGTGGAATGTGATATAGAAATAAAAATTGGGTTAAATTTAAGTTCGCACCGCAAGTGGAATGTGGTATCAAAATAAAAATTGACGATACCATAAAGTGGAATGCGGTATGGACAAGACAAACAATATACTGCAAATGGAATGCAGCGCGCTAGGTTTTTTTAACATGACCCCATTTTGCTAAGTCAACAGGTATGGGGTCTGTGTTAAGGAAAATGTTTGCCATGTGTTATTTTTACAACACCATTGGGGAGGGAAAATGCTAGTCATTAGTCATGTGGTATGTTTACATGTACCTAAACCATTGGAGATGCCCTTACTAAACACGGAAAATATTTGCCTGATGTTTTGTTGTTATGGTAATGGAAAAACCATTGGTTTTTGTTGGCAGAATGAACAAAACAAAGATCTGTGTAATGAGTAACTACAAGAATGTTAACAAAGCCCTTCACCAAAAGTCTTTTCTGTTATATAACAATGTTCTTTGTTGTCTAAGTGATATTCTTAGAAGGAAACTGGCCTTCTCAAGTTGTTTTGAACTGAGTTGTTCTTAGATAAACAATGCTCGTTTATGAATCTTAATGAACTGAGTTGTTCTTATCGCAATCCTGAATATCTCTACCAGATATATCTTTTATAGTCATTTCCATACACATACAATAACATAAATATAAATTTACAAAGTTTGCCTGTAGAAACCGTGACATACAGATGTGGAATTTCACATAGATATTACTAAAACTGATTTTAGTCTTTCTCTTCTACTTAGATTTACATTTCAGAACGCCTAGAAAATCTGATATTTTTCATCAAACCTTTATAATCCAGTCTGTACTCTGTACTCTGTTAAACACTTAAACGTGACATTCAACAAAAAAAATCTTACTGACAAAAGGTTAAAACACAATGAGGCTCATGATAACTCTCTACTCTCATATAAATATGAAACACCAGAACAGTTACAACAAGAATCAAACTTTCAGCAACAGTAGGTCCAAGTGCG
>JABWDY010021346.1:8108-18276 GCA_013358455.1 Thalictrum thalictroides | reverse complement strand
AAAAAATAAAAATAAATAACAGGTGCTGCACAGAAATCAGTATATTGTTTGAATGGATTGTTTAAATTTTGATTTTTTCAGTTGAGGTATACAGGTTGTGAGTGGAGTAGAAAAACAACATGTGCTACACATAAATCACTAATCAAGAACCTTGACAAATTAATCAGAAAGATAAATATGAAGATCACGTCTGATTGTAGTCACGTATGAATAAAACCTAAAGTTGAGAGACCATGGTTGCTCTGTATCTGTATTTAAAGGAGAAGATCGTTTGTTTCGATATAGAGAGGATTAGAGGTAAGCCTCAAGGTAGGGAAAAACAAATCTACAAGAGAGACAGAGAACCCATTGGTTTGTTTTATTGAGAGAGACTATACCAATATCATTGTGTCTTTAAGATTCTATGCGTGCGTGGGATTGGGTGTGTTTGTGAACAAAACCATTCAAAAAGTTGTAGGTGAAAGTGTGTGCTTTGTACACCTAAAAACAGATAACCAAAACAATCTAAACAAATGAAAGAATAGCTTGATTGATTCAAGGTGGACCACATTCCATAATAAACAAGTAAAGAAGTGGGATATGCAGTAGTAGACATTTAGAAAAATTAAAATGTTCCGTAAATCTTACTTTGATCAAGTGCCTGGAGGGTTTATGAGTGTAACTTACTTTGCAGTCCCGTAATTGACAATGTTGGCAAATAGAATGCCAATGGTAATATTCAGGTGAAACAGCATGTTAAGTCCTCCACATATATCTGGTTGGAGTAATCTCTGATAGAAACACCGGAACTGCCTGTAATTATTTCCAAAAATGAGGGTTCAGCTAAGTATTAACTCAAATAGTTAGATACAAGTACTCTACATAACTGAGCTTATGATGCTTTCAATAATGAAAAGCTAATGACTTCAAGGTTGCATTATTAAAATCTATAATCTAAAAGTAGTGTGCTATATTTATAATACACTCAACTAAACAACAGTATGTTCTTGAAAACTAAGGAATAAAAAGGGACATCTTCTGAGGGATATATTATCCAAATCATCTTTTGAACATGTTCTAAGGAATACACAAAATTACACCACACAAATAAGGGACTGTTTTAATTGCGATAGATAGAGTTTTGTAATGGTGTAGGCTAGCTAAATGCCTTAATGGTTTTTCTTATGATCGATCATGAGCAGGTATGATGAAGGTCTAGTGATCTGCCTGAGTTCACTGTGGTCTTGCGATTGTAGTACATAGTTAATTGAAGAGAATATAATCTCACAGTTTAGACTAAGTACTTTAATGGTTTTTCTTATGATCGATCATAAGCAAGTATGAAGAAGGTCTAGAGATCTGCTCGAGTTCATTGGGATCTCGTGATTGTAGTTAATTGAAGGGAATATAACCTGATGATGGTTACAAAGTAGGTAGCATGATAACTAAACTTCAACTTAGACAAAAATTTCTACTGATGCATATATGTTAAAGTACACTACATCTGGAAATTTTAAGGTTATCTTCTATTCCGTTTATCCCGTTTATTCTGTTCATTTCTGGTGTCATCTTTCTCATTATTGGAGTTTGCCAAAACAGATTATCTTAATATGCCCTAAATATACTGAAACAGATTCTGAGGGTCATAGTCATGTTAAACATTTTGCTAATGTCTTTCATATACAATCCAGCCTACCTATGTACCTAACATAATTACCATATTAGAAATTTTCAGGAGTGTATTATGGTGTTTTAGGTGCTGTGATCCTCATGTTTCTACACTTCGTGCATGGTTAACTCACTAAATTGTTTGTGATAGAGATTATGGTGCCAAATATAGTTAAACAATAAATCAGAGGAACATGTTGATCTAAAGACTATAGCTAAACATTTTGGTTGTGTCAATTTGTGTTTGTGTTTTGACCCCACGATAAGGTTATCCCATGTATGCTCCCTTTGGCTATAAAGATTGGGTACGACTTAAGGTTTCCTTTAGGGTTTATGTATTTATATTTAGGCGGTCTAGCAGGTTTCAGTTTCTTTCTATTCAGACTGCATCAACACAAAACAGTATTGGATAGTGGATCCTTGTTTTGATGTTTTTCGCATACCTGGCCTCCTAGTGATAACAAACAACATCAATATAAATCCTGTAAAACAGCACCAATATAGTGTTTTGAGCCTATCAAAGAACCACAAACCAAAGATCTTGTAAAAAATGTTCTTTTTAATAGAAGATCAACACTGAAACGACTTAATTTTCAAGATTCTACACAGTTCTTTTGGATAAGGTTGATGAACTAATCTCAGTAGCAACGATTCGGGTATATGGTGGAAAGGTTGCAGAAGTACCCCTTGTTGCTACTCGTCAGCAATATCATCAAAAAGGGATGTGCCGCATTCTATTGAATTTGTTGGAAAGTAAGCTTGCAGGGTTAGGCGTAGAGAGGCTATTTTTGCTTGCAATTCCTCAAGTTTTGCATGCATGGACTACTTCCTTTGGTTTCACCAAAATAACAGAGAGTGAGAGATTAAAGTATCTTGAGTACACTTTCCTGAATTTCCAAGATACTACCATGTGCCATAAAATTCTAAAGGGCAATGCATCCTCTTAGACTCTAAGTAATGTTTGTTGTCAACTCCTAACTTTGTATTATGATTACTATATATATAGTACCAAACACATAGAAGTTGTATAGAAATTTTTACATCTATCTTAACTCAATCTTATATTACTGTGATTCTGATATTGCTGCATCCAAAGTTGAGTTGTAACTTGTAAATATACTGTAGATTAGAAATTTTTACATCTCTTTTAACTCAATCTTGTATTACTGTGATTCTAATATTGTTGCATCCAAAGTTGAGTTGTAACTTGTAAATATACTGTAGATTATATATCCATTTTATCTTTAGTCAATCACTCAATCAGTCTTGTGTTGAAGTATAACTATAATGTTTTCTATGTTTACATTTACTGAAGAAAGCTTTTAATTCCCCACAAACAAAATTTAGACAGCCTACACCATGGAATAGAATACAGGGAAACATTAGGGAGTAATAATGCTAATAACGCCGATTTTTATTCCATTTCCAAATATTACTAAAACAAAATATAACCAAATGTACATATTCAACGGTTTACATGTCTTTACAGCTTTCGATTCCTATGGAAGACAGTTTCCAGAAGTTTTACATCTATACCAATATAAATCTAGCTTTCAGCTTGTCCTGCCTAGATCCTATAGTTTGGTTCAACTTAATGTTCAGCTGGCTGGGATTAAGGTTCTGATAGTACAGTGCGAGAACTTGATCGAATATATTACATATTTTGTCATTTATATCACAAATTATATCCCATCTACAAATTATGATACCAATCAAACTACACAGAAATCAAAAGATGATACACAGAAATCAGTATATTGTTTGAATGGATTGTTGAAATTTTGATTTAGGGTAAAACAACAGGTCCTACACAGAAATCAATATATTGTTTGAATGGATTGTTTAAATTTTGATTAGGGTCTATAAGTATATTGTTATAACTTATAAGCAACAATTGATCGAAAAAACAATAGGTGCTACACAGAAATCAGTATATTGTTTTAATGGAATGTTTAAATTTTGATTTTTGCAGTTGAGGTATACAGGTTGGGAGTGTAGTAGAAAAACAACAGGTGCTACACAGAAATCACTAACCAAAATAGTAGTAGTACAGTAGTATTAGTAGAAATCACTAACCAAAACAGAATCAAAAGGATGAAATATGAAGATCACGTCTGATTGCAGTCACGTATGAATAAAACCTAAAGTTGAGAGATCGTGGTTGCTCTGTATCTGTATTTAAAAGAGAAGACCGTTTGTTCCAATGCTTTCAATGATTAAAGGATTAGAGAGGATTACAAGAGAGGCGGAGAAGAGAGTTTTCAATGCTTGGGCTGAGTAACCAATGGAAATATTCTACCGATTTTAGAGAATTGAAGAGAGAAAAATTTGTTGGACAAAATATTTGTTGGAGCTGTGATTAGAATTGTGATTTGGGGTTTTACAACTAAAAGACGGAGAAGAGGTGTGGGTTAGGTTTTTAGTGTTTAAGTTAATCCAACGGCCAAGATTAATTCTAGATAAAAAAATCTATATGAACAATGGCATCATTTTCAGATAACAAATGCATAATCAATCCTTATAATCAACACATCATCAATAAAGAAGAAAAATAAACTAACTCCCCTCAATGATAATAGTATCAATTTCATTAATAAAACATATACAACTATTAAAATATCAAAATTCTAAAGACCATTTCCTTATTTTGACCAAAACACAATCACAGATAGATAATCCCAAACAATGACTTGATTTTACTCCAGTCATGAACTGAAACGTCAGGACATATGCATAGGAAGAATAAAATTAGGGAACACGAGACAAAGAGCAAATTATCATTATAATCTATACTGTTAGAAATCAAATTGGCATCTGTTAATGGGCATACATTAACGGCATTCCATTGATTTGAGCTAAGTAAATTTTATTCATCAATTCAGATATTAACTCTTTTTGTTATCTTTTTCGAAAAAACCAAACATATTCATCAATTCAGATATGAACTCATTACAGATTACCAGAAAAAAACAATTAGAAGGGAAGTGTAAATTAATAATTACCAGTAGATGCAGAGATACTGAAACTCTGAAAGTGGTTGGTTTTCCTCGGGAAACTGGATTGGGTGTAATTCAACTCCAGTTACATTAACAGCATACTTAGTTTTGTTATCTGCAAAATAAAAACCCAAACTTTATTAACTACAGATCATCGATTCAATGAAAAACAAGTTTGGAAAGAATAACACCCAAAATCAAAATCACACTTATAGAGATTATTAAATAAACAACATATTTTTTTTTATTTTACTAATTTTTATAGAGCTAAATATACAACAGTTTTGATTTTTTGTTTGTCAATTGAACAATAGTCAATTACTTCACACCATATAACTACAACTTCAAATAAGAACTTTACCTCAATTGGAAGACACCCCCGATATATATATATGACGGTCCAATAAAATTTTAATTAATGGAGATTGAGTACAGATAGATTGAACACGTAGAAAGGGAGAAGAAGAGATGTTATTTCCACTTTAATTGAATGCTCTATATCTGTATTTAAAGAAAAAATATAGTAACACCAGCCCATACACCCAACTATATTTAGTTTCTAGAAAAAAATTACCATCTCCACATAAATTGACCCCCCAAAACTCCCTATAGAAGAGTTGGCCAATGTACAGAAGAAGTGAATCAAGGAAAATCACCCTCACGAGCCTTATCTATGCTTATGGCCCCCCTCCTATTTCATGATGCAAGATTAGGCACCGTTGGAAACAACTTCAACCCCTTTCTCTTCTGATACCTTACTGCCTCCAATTTTCCACACATGAATTTCTAATTAGGCAGAGTTTGTTTATCAGTTTGTTAATTAATTCCCTTCCTCGTATAACAATTTGTTTATCACCTTAAAATCTCTATATCTAGATTAAGGTGATCCTTTGAAAACTTGAAACAGAAAGTCTGGCAAAACCACACAGAGAGAGAGAGAGATTGTTGAAGTCTGGATGGTAGAAGAAGAAGAAGAAAACAAATCAGTTTGGTGTCAATTTCCAGAAAGATAATTATACAAATCAAGGTTAATTCAAATTTTACATCATTATGATCGAAAAATAGAATTTTATTTGTAATAAATAATTGATCAATGGGATACGGAATTGCCGAAAGATTGTAAACAAAACTGTGAACTTTACCTGAAGAGGACTATATTGCTACAAAGAGAACTTTGACTGTGATAAGAGGGAGAAGAATTAGAGAGATGAAGATAGCACGCAAGGTTTAGAAATATGCTATGATCCAACCCAAATGAGCACGACAGGATAAACCTTAAGCCAAACTATTTTCTTTTAATGCCTACTTTGCTAATTGTTTTTCACTGCTTCTAAATAGCATCTCTCTATGTGTGTCTTGTCATTTGTCTTTTCTACTCATCGTATTCTTCCTTTACAAGATGTTCAGTAGGACATCTTATGCAGAATTTACACACACAAGATGTTCAGATATCATGTTGTAACATACCAACTTCAAATTAGTTTGGGAAGCTCAAGTCCCCAATAATATAAATCTTTTGCTATGGTCCTTATGGTGGGAATGTGTATTTTTGTTATGTAATGCAGACCATGAAACTGTTCTCTAATCAACACCTAGTTATATATGTTTCTCAGCTACAAAAATGATATGGCAGGCTCTCATTGTTCATGTTTAGGGAATGCCTAATATGAACCATTTTGTTGATGGTCAACTAATTAGTAGACTTGGTTAAATATGTCTTTGCCAGTCTTAGATAATCCCACTATTTAGGAACAATTTAGCTCTAATTAGAGAAGATACAATCATTTTGCATTAACTAAAAATCTAATCTATCAACATCTAGCAAAGCCACGTCTAGTTCTAATTGGAAATAACTTAGCTCCTTGACTATTAGTTATTTGGATTGAATTTTGATATCATTACTCTCAATTATTATGAAATTGACAATTGTCTAGTAACAATCAAAGAGACAATCAAAACAATAACAATCGCACTCAACTTTTTTAGTCTGACAATACATATAAAACAAAGATGATGATGAGAGAGATTACCTTTGAAGATATTGTGTCGTCGTGAAGATAGATGATTGATGATTAAACTTTGACTTTGATGAAGATTATGGTTTGATCACTTGTTTCTGAAACATTTGAAAAATAAAAATTATTAATCATTGAAATAACATAGCATATATTTTATATTGTCATAAAATATTATTAAATTGTGAGAGAGGATAGATAAAGATCAATTCGATTGTCACTAATATATTAAGATCCAAAGTGATCCAATACAGTATCACAAATACTTCGAATAAAAGTAGAATTCTATTAGAGGATTTTTTTTGTTTTTCCCAATAGTATGTTATAAATATTACCTAAAAATAATATGAACCTGATTTAGGAGCAATAGCATAACTACAATAGTCATCAAGGTGTAAGGATTAAATAAATCATAATTACAGGTAAGTAGGAGAAATAGAGTGCTGAATGATAGTATTATTCTTGAATTGTGAGTAAACTATCTTGATCGATATTTGTGTTGTGTTATGCCATTAGTTCGTTGGTTGAAAGGTATTCCTCCATGAAAGTTTGAGAGAAAATAAAAAACAATGCACTTCACGTGTGTTACAGCATTACAATCAACCATGTCGCTGGTAGTACAAGTGCAGGTTCTAACTTCTTGCTGGGATAGACCAAGCAATTATAGATGGTGTAGACATAATTTCAATCTCTATTGGCACTGCATGGATTCTTTGTATGAGGTCCCAATGGCAATTGCCGGTTTTGCATCCTTGGAAAGGGTGTATTTGTCTTGGTATCAGCAGGAAATGACCGTCCATATCCAATTAGAGTTGAAAATTCAACTCAGTGGTTGTTAACAGTTGGAGCGAGCCTCATTGATCGTCAGACCTGACCAACTCTGATATTAGGACCTCGAATATACACATTTGCTATGTGTGCTGCAATTCAAGGTGGAACACGACTATTCCAACAAAAGAGTCACGTAAGTTATTCTACTTTCAAATTTTGAAAGGAAGAAGTTAAGTAAGAGCCTGTATAGTCTCTTTAATTTGCCATGTACGAATCTGAATCACCTGCACATCTCTAAAACTACGGAAGGTTAGTGTGTGTGTGTGTGTATTGGGAAGAGAGGGGGTGTGAGTTTAATGTTGGTCCCTGTACACTTCAACCATGTAACAAGTTTAGTTGCACACACATTTATGCTATTGAATTAATGTGTTTACACAAGTTTAATGAAGGTCCCTGTCCATGGGCTTTCTTTCGTCATTACAGTAGGGAACAATATGTTTTGTAAACACTCAGATATTAAGATTGCTTTGAAAGTGTTATCCATACCTGCGGAAGTTGCAACATAGATTGAAACTGCAATCTCATACCTTAGAACAACAATTGAATCATAAAGGACATAAAGGCCAAATTTGATGGGGCAAACAAGACAATTTTGAAGATTGGACAACACATATTAGGTGGTTCTTGTCTATCACAAGTTGGTGATCAGTCAGCACAGGCAGAGTATGAAGAGGTCAAGAAATAAATGATAGACACCATTGATTGATATCAATATTTATTCAGAGTAATTTTTTCTTAATAGATTGTCGGATTTTCAATGTTGTATGTTTTTAATCTACATCGTGTTATATAATAGATCATGTCGTGTATAAAACTTTAATTAAAGCTATTAGAAAAAAGTTTGTAGGGGCAAAGTTCAAATTATTTAAGCAAGCAAGTGGAAAGATGTCGACTCCACCTTTTTGTTACTTTCCTAAGACCCCAATTCTAAATAAGCCTAAAATTACGTTAGATTTCTGTGAAAATTAGAGATCGGAAGCTTTTTGACCTAGGATGTATGCTTGCAATTCTATTTTCTAGAGTTTCATGAATATCTAATCGCGTAAAATTATTAGTTGACGCTCCAGGGTACAAAATTTACATAATGTTTTTATATAGTAAATCGATTACATATAGCAATAGTTGATACCTGAGTGACTCGAGTCGCAAGAGTGTCAAGTAAAACCAAGTAGCTCTTCCTATCTCCTCTTTCATTACAGCTTTACCAGTCTGAGGTTAACAAATACAAAATGAGAAATAAAGCTTTAAGTAACCAAACTAAAGAACAAAAAACTGAGTCCTAACTATACAGGAAAAAAAACATAAAAGGTTCCACGGATTGGCTAATCGATCAGCCGATCAGGGCATGGTTCCATATATATCCAGATTTGTGGGTGAGCAAATTGGTTTGATTAAATGATTACTTCCAAAGTTGTGAAGGCATTACAATTTACAGGGATAAAATAAACAATTGAAGAATGAAGACACTTACAGATATATGACGATTTGCGCTATATATAGCTTAGTAATAAGCAAAAACATGGGCACTAATATGAGATTGAAAGAAGATGCAGAGCAAAGTGAGAGGAGGAAGACTCTACCTCGAAGATGCCCGCGGTGATTATGAGAGAGGATGAAGATTAATAAGTACATTTGAATTGAGTACATTTATTAATAAGATTAATAAGAACTGGAAAAGGCATACCTTATAGTTCAAATGAGGTGCATTTGAACTATAATAACTACTTTTGAATTGAGTTTAAAAAATAAACACTTATTTTGAACCATCAAAATGAAAATATAGAGTGAAAAACACTAATAAGAATAACTCGGATTGCAAACACTACTATAATAATATTTGTGAAATTGTACCGTTTTTTTTATAAAGTTTCTTCCCTGTTGCATTCTATCAGTAAGATGATTAATAATCCAACTATACAACGTGAATACAAATCTTAATGAAACTGCGATTTATACAACTTCAAATGAGTGATTGATGTCATTAAAACTATATAAGTAATGAAGAAAGATTAAAAATACACAGAATTCAAAAAGCTTGAAAATTTAAGCTAAAAACAAAAACAAAACTAAAAATAAAGAATTTGGAAAGTTGGATTTAACAAAATACCTACAGAGGAAGAAGATGATGTCTAGAGCCAATTGCGATGAAAAGGATGATCGAAAGAGAGAGAGATTGCTAGAGCCAGTTGCGATGAAAAAGATGATCGAAAGAGAGAGAGGTTGACCTTTGCTTTTTGCTCTAATGACCTTGAATTATGTCAGCCAATTTTGATGAAGAAGATGATTGAAAGAGAGAGAGCTTGCCCGAAGTACGTAATTGAATTTGTTACCACATAATCTAAGGAGAAGATAGAGAGTTGGGGAGTAGTATTGATGAGAGTGAGCAGTATTGAGAGAGCGAGATCGAGTAGTATTAAGATCGAAATAAGGATTTCGGTTTTATACAAATTAAAAACAAAATTTTGGACTATTCGATCTGATCAATTATTAATTATAGAAATTGATGCCAAGGCCAACGATATTAAGGATCAGTAGATGAAGAAGACGATTCGCACGCAGAGAGAGGAGAAATATGTTTCATTCATTAGGTTTTGAGCGATAGGGATTTTCGAGGGATGAGAGATATTTTGTTAGTTATGTTTAAAAGGAAAACAAACCTATTTAGGCCCATTCGATGAA
>JABWDY010021263.1:494-11294 GCA_013358455.1 Thalictrum thalictroides | reverse complement strand
TCTCTCTTGATATAAAAAAATTCAAACTTGAGAACAATAAATGTGGGGAGTGGGAGGGTGTTATGGGTCATGATCAAGTATATATAGTACACACATACACGTCTATATTATTCTAATAAGTATATGTGACATATGAGAGGTGGTAGGAGTTATTAGTATTTATAAAGAAGTGATGAGTTGGGTAATGGGTAGTGTTGTATGACACTTTATTTCATATATATATATCTATAGCCGACGGTATAATACAACAAGATAATCGACAAACATTGATGGAACCAAAATTTAGGTGGGGAACACTAATTGTGTGTAATCTAGAAGGAATAAAGGGCTACCCAGGAATAAATGATGAATGTGTGGTCAATATTTTGTCTTCTAGAAGAAATCTTTCTAAAGCAGTTCATGCTTTCTTCTTCTTTTGTTTAAATTTTGAAGTGTGATTGATTGAAATTTGTTCCATATCAACAGAGACTTCTGCTGAGTTAATAGATAAAAGTTGCTTGTCTCAAGGGTTATGTATTGCCGAGGTAACTACTGCCTTACACCACTGTCCATTGCCCCTTGGTCTCACAAGAGGGGATTGTAAGGTGCACCAAGACACTCGCAACAAATTTTGGCGTCGGCCACCCACATTACCAAACATTTTGTGGTTCATTCCAGTGATCGATACTGACAAAAAGAAAAGATGCAAAGATTCAATGTTTTGGACTGAAGGACTTGAATGACAAAACAGACTTCATCATAGAAATCACAATCGCCATCAACATAATTCATTATTTATAATTCAATTTTAATCCACAAGTTGTCCCAATTAGTCAAAATTCATTCACAAAACTCCTTATTAATGAGACTGAGTATCTTCTATTAAGATTGCAATCAACACTCACACCTTTAGTTGTCAATTTCTGTCCCAACCTTTTCACAATTAGTCAAAAATGCTTCATAATTGAAACTCTTACTTCATTGTTCTTTAACTTTTCCAAGCTCTAGCCATTCTCCACGTCTCCAGCTACATGCCACTTGATGCTTTGTTTTCTATGCAAAGAGAAAAACATTACAGGTACTTGTGCTAAAGTTCATTGATACCAATTAAAAATGACAAATCTAAAAGTAAATTTGACAAAATCAAGCAAAGGACGAACAACATCCTTACATATAGATTTGATTTGGAACGCTATAATATTTAAAACAATAAGATGTGCATCGGATTATATTTCAAAGAAATCCGGGTTCTTGGATTGCACTGTATCAATCTCCAAAATCTGCAGTTGAATGTCAAGCGCACATGTGTTATTATATATTAATAAAAAGAAATAAAGAATGCCAATAATACACGAGGGAATGGTACAGTCTTCAATAAGGGAAGTGGCCTGAAAAAAATACAAAAAACAAGGGGAGTGGCCAGGATATATTTCTCATTCCTACATATGCAATAAATGAGATATTGGCCGGCCAGCATGTCTGCATTATTAATAATGGCCTCAGCCTTACACGTGGTCCATAGAACCATAACAAACTAGACCTGCTCTTGGATTTCTTTTGTATATTCCACAGACTTGATCACTTTTGAATGTTATCCCAATTCCCAAATAGTTTTCTTAGTCGGAGCTCCATCTGAAGCGCTGAAGCATGCTACTTCCAACTTAAGACTATGCAGAACCCCATCTGATGATATAACATGAGTAACAAGGTCACAATGCGCATTTAAGAGCAATGTGAGGAGGTACTGAAAGAAGATGAAGTTAAGAGTAATGAAATAATGATGTTTTCTAATCAAGTATGAATAAATCATGTTATAAAGTCAATGACAGCTGTCTAGAGTTCTGAAATAGCAGTTGCATTGAATCTTGAAAGTTCTGAGAGATGCAAAATCTATGATATCTGTGTACTTTTTGTTATCGGAAACTTTTAGATTATCAAAGAAACGAGCGCAAGAACACAGGTAAGTTCAAGCAAAATAATGAATAAGGTCAGGTCTACATTATTTTATAAAGGCTCAGCTAACTAATCATCATAATAAAAAAAAAAACTAAGAAATCAAAGCTCTAACTGGAAGCCCCCTCCAAACTCTAAGGAACTTTTTGCAACACCGGGAATCATAAAGAGACAAAACCACCATCCTACATACAAGTGATACAACCATAAAATAAGAATAAACCATTTCCTTATTTCGAAACAGAGTGATCAGTAATCCCACTCATATTGTAGGTATGTTTATAAACAGCAGTAAGACCATTATGCTTTAAGAATATGTTCCAAAACCAAGAAAACAGGTTAAACCATGCCAACAACCACGACTATAGATTAGCTAAGTAATGATGCTGAGATGGATGGACTAGGAAAGATCTAGGAATGAGTGAATTAGCGAGAGTGCAGCTGTGCAGGACCAGTCCCAATGTACATAAAAAATGGGGCAGTCTGGCAATGTGGAGTGCAGGCCTTGAAGAACAGTGTTAAGAGCTAAGGAACGAGAGCATAGAGAACAATGTTAAGAGCTAAGGAACGAGAGCATAGAGAACAGTGTGAAAGCAGGAGTGCTGCAGAAGCGTGAGACCGTAAAAATTAACATGAGAGCATTACCAGAGGACCTATATATTGCATGTTGTATTGTTTTATTATTTAAATTCTGTTAGTGTTAGATTTATTGATTTCATATGCTTAGTATTAGTTCTTATTCCTTTGTTACTAATAATTAGTCTATAACTTTCGTTTCTTACCATTTTCAGTTGCATATGCTGTTGAGTATGTCTAGTAATTAAGTGACAGCTGACAACATGCGTCCCATGTTTTCGAAAGTTAGTTTAATATTTGAGCAATTATCACAATGACGGGTACACATTCTATGCCTATCGTTCAGCCAGCGAATCACTCTAGCGAATGTAGCTGCGATTGTGACCTCTAAGTTCATAAACATGTGATCTCTCTAAAAGAAAGCGCCCTCTGAAATAATAATAAATAAATGTTCATACTAAAATCTCTACTGGAGCAAGTTTACTGCCAATTTTGCCTGAATACGGGAAAGAACTGAAATATCTAATTCCGGGGAATTGACTGCAAACTTTGCCCTGAAAGCGGGAAAACACGTTTTGAGTGCAGGAGTGAAGGTCCGTAAACTTAAAGGAATGCTTTAGTTTACTAAGGTTAGGAGTCTACATGTCCAGGGATTCCAAAAGAGCACGAGTATACCATGAGTTCATGAATGACATGACTTCCAGTTGTACGGGGCAACTTTGAAGAAGCCTGAAATGTCAGAATCATGGTATTGGGAAAAATTGATTGGAGGAACTTGATTTGCTCATCTGATGCTACGTGGCTTCAATCTTTAACAATTCTCTTCAATTCGAAACTCCAAAAAGTATCTAAAGTTCCCAAGACTTCAATGGCGACAAAAGGAAGAAAGAATGATGAAAAGCTAAATTTTTTTTGTGCAATCTAAAGTACTAAAAGTATGAGATAGTTGAATACATACCTGGTTCAAAGCTGAAACAGCTTCAGAGCTGAAATCTTCACAAATGTTGGTTTGTGAATAGTCAAAAAAGGTCAATGAACTGTTTGCAGAGGAATTCGCCATCCGAATAAAAGGATTACCCTGCCATGGTTCACATGTTTAAGAATTGGTGAAAATTTATGACAAGGCTGATAATAAGTAATAACATGAGCACATATATATTGAGACGTCAAACCAGAATACCTGATCCATATTCAATCAAGATGCAGGGGTGGATCGCGGGGGACTTGATAAACTGTTTTTTGAAATGCAATCAAGGAATCTTACCCTCTAAAAATCATTAGTTTCCTTTTATTCTTGTCCTTTCCAACTAAATAGTTACTACAATAAGACACATCATCCATATAAATGTGTTTTCACTTTTTTTTTTTACCAGTTGATAGTCTACAATTTAGCAAAGTTCACTCCCTCAACTTTTAGCAGATTTCACATCTTCTTAAACTTCTCTAAAAAGAGTCTTATCCTTAATGATTCCACACACCCCCTCCCACCCCCACCCCTCTTCTCTCTTCTCACCAGTCACCACCCAAAAAAATATCCTCCATTTGCCTCTGTCAAAGAACTTTTGATGCTAACACACATCAACTCTGCCCCTGCAATCAACAAAAGAAGGTCAACATGTAGAATTTCTACTATTAAAATATGATAAAGCTGTGACACGGATCAATATAATGGTGCAATCAAGCTGAATCATTTCAACATACGTCATGTGCAAAATATTTGCCTAAATCCATGCACAGCAAAGAACCTTAATGCACATGCTAAACATAAGGGTATGGTTCAAAAACAAAGTTCATTTCAAAATGACAAGCATCAACATGCACAAAATAATTAAGAAATACCTGATGTGTCAGAGCAAACGGAAACGTGTCTTCTACACAAACAACACGATGAACAAAGCACTTCACATTATACGGACATTGCTTGGACAGAATAAAAGCCTGTGGCGGCTATTAAACATCTCTAAAATCTACACAAAATCACAGATTTGGGAAACAATGACTTAAATCAAGGAAGAGAGCAAAGAACTATAATACAGCACATTTTGATCCCAGAAACATAGGAAGCTTTTTGTCGAACAAAAAGAAAGTACAACAAAACAGACTTCACACAGATTAATATGGCTATTTTTCCAAAAACACCTTTCAGAAAAGCTGGACAATAAAGCACACAAACAAGGGAAAAAAAGGGAAGTTTTAAATAACAATAGACAACCAAATCAATGCATGGCTAGTAGAAAATATCATTCTACCGACAAGAGCGATCAAGGGAAGAATCAATAAATTTATGATCAATGTCTAAATGAATTTCCATGGTACATAAATTACAGATACTGGCGCTGAAATGCACCATGGTAACAAGATCCAGAGAATATAAACCCACAAGGTAACAAGCAGTTCGCCATTAACATATCAAATGGCGACTTCCTAGCATGATTATCTTCCATCCATACCCCAATCCGGCTGATACATCAAGAACTCTTAATTATGGTTGTTGAAACATTATGAAGAAAATTCCTTGGCCACCATACCATAAGCCAATGTCAATAAGGTTTGTTTTGTTTATTGTCTCTCTTAAGCTGTACTTTTAATTTCTTGCCACCCAGTTGGCACCCATTCATCATATTAATTGCAGATTGGGCTGCTGCTGGTGAGTCGTAACTGACAAAGCCTGCACATGGAAAAGGAAAAAAACAGAGGGCACTATTTCATTTCAATACTATTTCATTTCAATCTCTGTAATTATGAGCTCAAAAACATAGTGGCAGACAAACCTGACATACAAGCACATTAGTGTTTGCGTGTATCAGACACACGGGGCACAGAAGCACATTCACGTACACAGAAAAATATAAAATACTGAAACTTATAGCGCAGTTTAATAGAAAAGAGAATATGTACTTACCAAAACATTTGCTAACACCAGTTGCTTTATCAACAAAGACCTTAGCGCTCAAGACACGACCAAATGGTTGGAAAGCATTTGCTAGCTCTAGATCACCGAATTCTTGAGGGATGTGATAAATAAATAAGTTTGCTCCAGGAGGACCTAATTGTCAATTGAAATGTATAACACATTTAGTCATGTAAAAAAGCACCAAGATAGTCATTATTAACCAAAATTTTGGCATATGATGACATTTACCAACCTTCAACCTGAAACCCAGAACTCGTATTAATTGACGGAGATGTTCCTGGACTACTATTTGCATTTGTCGGTGGGGATAAACCATGGGGGCTATTCATAGGCCTGTGACTCATAATTCCACCAGGATAGGCCATACGATACTGAAGACCAGGTCTAGAAGGATATGCAGAGCCAATGAAACCAGCAGAAGGCATAACGAAATTTCTATGAGCGACACCAGGCGGAAAGTTTGGCGAAATTCCACGCAGTGGATTTGCACGATTGACATGTGAAATCAAATTATGAAAACCAGGCTGATTCTGCATTGGTGGCAACGGGTACTGCATGAGACCATAAGTTCCAGGTGCCTATTTAGAGGAAAGAATAATGGACAACATTTGACTTTATAAACTGCACCAATCAATGTAAAAAGCAGACAGTTTGTATTTTTACGGAATCAATCAATATTGTATTTGCAATCAGATTCCAGTCTTTTTTTAGATAAGTAGCAAACTGTTATTGACACATTGTATGTTTAGATAAAAATATGCAAATAAGATCATAAAATTAACTTAGATTTGAAGCAAGATTATTGCACAACCCTATGTATTTTGGCTACCGCTTCATTTTTGTTCTAGTAATCAAGAGTCTTACGCTAATTGATATACTTACCATACAATAAAAGTAACGTTTAACATGTTGCGGAGATATAAAATATAGACCTACATTACAAGGCAGCAGGGTGCCGTATTCAGCAAACTAGAGCTCATAGGGCAGTGTTTTCCTTTGAATCATGCAGCCTATTAAGTTCATAACCAATTTACAGAATGTGAGAGAATGGAGTGTCCAAGTTGTAAGGATATCTTTGCTATCAATTATAATGTTATATGCCAGCATATTGGGGATTTAATTTGTTTGATAGTAAAAAAGAAATAAGGTTCCCTAACCCATGGGAATTTAATGTAACACTATTCCATTATAATTAGGGAAAGTACATGGCCTGACATGAAAATCAATCAAAAAAAATGAGAGAAAAAAGTAAAAGATTAAAACTATGACCTGATAACCAAATCCATTATACGGAGGAATGTAACCCATAGGCAAGGCCCCAAATAGTGAAGGTTGCTGTGCAGAATCAGTGTTCGGCACATTAGAAGCCTGAGATTGAGCTTTCTGAGCCCGTCGAGCTTGTCTCTCTTTTTCGGTATCAGCCCATTTGACCACCAGAGGGACACTAGAACCCTACAACAAAAGATAATATTAGCCAGTGTAGTACATATTCATTAGCAGCATAAGTTTAGTACAATAGGAACATCTTCAACAATGTTAGTAACTGAACACGTCGTTTGCACTTCTGAATAGTCCACATACCACTAGTACAAATTATACTATAAAAAATAAAGGAATAAAACTTGGAGCTATAATCAGCTTATGTGAACTCATCTTCCTCCAACTTGCCAGTCATGCAACTGCTTAAATCTACTCCACCCCAGATTTTATAGCTTTACATGACTAGAATTCAAACAAAATTTGAAGAAATCTATGTAATGTTATAGCTAAAGCTAAAGGCAACATCTAGGATCATAAAAGAGTTCAGTGTTCAATAAACATTTTGCTTTGTTACTGAAATCCCAACCTGCGTCATGCTGCAGCTGCCTGTAACTTCCACAAGTAAAATTTTGTGTTATATTAATAAGAGCTAGAAATGAACACCAATTATTGCCAACTTCTGTATCCTATGCTCTTTTTAATTGGGTGTAATCTTACCCCTGCCCTTTTGCCAAGAACTTTGTGCACTTTCTTTTCCTCATTGAAAGCAAAGTACCTTTTACCAAGTACGCACTCCATGGCAGTCTCTTTTAGAGATGATAAAATTCTGGTGGGTGTGGAGAAGGGTGTGTGCTAAAGAGAAATAGAGGGATTTGTGAGATCAGTGCCATTATTTAGCACTTCAGACATTATGAACCTTTGTGAGGTGTTGTGAGAATTGGAGATTCAATTCCTCGCTTGTTTTTGCTTTTCTTTGTTTTAAGAAAACTCATTGAATACTATGATATCAATTAATTTCTGTATAGCTTTTTAGTAGAGTCTGGGAGTGCATCTGATTTGCTTTAATATACTTCATGGTTTTTTATTGATAAAAAACTGATTTCTATCTGACCGAATATTACCACTATTACTTTATTAATCATATTGGTAATAACTCTGAACCTGTAGCAGTCAAGAAAAAATAAACAGCATATGAGCATGCAGCTGTCATATCTGTAGACTATACTCAATGCGTTCATACATTAGTCCTTAATCACTGAAAGACCCTTCACAAGATATCAAGATGAGGTGATGAATAAAAGAGTTAAAACACCCTACAGCTCTATCCAAAATAATAATGAATAGAGGAATGAAGAAGATATACAAACCTCCATCTTATACTTTCCATTAATGGCCTCTAAGGCTGCAAGGGCTTGCTCTTTTGTATCATACTTTAGAAAAGCACAGCCTGCTCCATTGATGGAAATGAAGGAACCATCAGTCAAGTGTCAAACATAATGAGTACAGATTATAAAAAAACATATCAGAGAACAAAAGGACAAAAGGAAGAACATCTTCATACCTTTACTAGTCTGCTGAGAACCTCGTAAAATTTGTAAATCTTTTATAGTTCCATATTTAGAAAACAAAACAGAAACTTCAGCGTCGGATACATTCTTAGGAAGCATGCCAACGAAGAGCTTGTGTTCTGCAGATAGAAGAAAAGAGAGCACTTTCTTATATATAGGTCTTAAAAAGAAACAAACACTTTGGGTTCACTCATTAGCATGTGCTAATATGACACTGGATTCATAAATCATAAGGTGATTAACAGTATTGACAAAATTAATAATCAAAGAGCAGAAATTTTTTTACACCTAATCTTTCTAGCTCTCCATCTGCGTACTTCACTTGAAGTGGACTGGATGCCTGAATTATAGAAAAGGTGTCAAATGCGATTTGATCAAGCAGAGCTGAGAAAATATGTTGCAACATAGAGGGAAAAAGTAATGGATAGTAGCAGACAGCAAACAGAGAAATAAACTAACACATCACCATATGTATCAAGACTAAGGGTTCACAGCATGAATCCTTAACTCTATGCAACTCGATTATGAGGCTGAGATGGTCAAGTCTTGGGGGTTGGGCTTAACGTTACTGCCATCATCTACTTAATGTTAAGCTTCCTTTCACCCATTTAGATCCTCAACCACTTCAACGCACTGGTGTGATCATTTAGCACAGAACAATCTTAGCAACTCATCTCCAAAATCTAATCCACTTCCTTTTTTTCTTGCTGAAATTATTCTTAATTGTTGTTTTGTTCTTTTACATCTGGCCTATCAACATCAATACCACAACATTTGATGACAGGGAGAAAACTATAGGAACTAGATAAAAAGAGAACATTTGATGACGGGGATAAAACTTTAGAAACCACTTCACTGAATTCTATGAGATCACATAAACTAAGTTTACGACGCTGCTGAGTAAGTGATGCATGATTACACACTCTTATTGTTGTCCTACTTTATTGCATATAACTGAGCCACAGTCCACGGATACACTTCAACCTGGATAAACCTGATATATGAATTTCAATGAAGTTTTTTTAGCAGTCATGGGGTATGACAGATCCTGACTGCATTCTGTGTGTTACAAGCGTTATAGGCTTACTTAGTTCACTGCTTCACTTTAAGTTTACTGCTATCTGTTTATCCAGTTCATAAATATTTAATATTATACGTGGTGTCAAGGCCAGTGCGCATAACCTGTTACAACTTTTAAATTAGTTTTAAAGTCTTAAAAAATGGCTAGGTCTCCCCCCTTTACTAAATCTATGCTCTAAAGATATGTGTGCTAAATGAAGTTTAATTGGATTTACATCTTATTTGAGCACCTTCCTACATTTATTTAATAGAATAATGGAGGAAAGTGTGCCATTAGAACTATACTGTGACAATGAAAAGGATTTTAGTAGAAGATACTTTGGTCAAAGATGTCTGTAAAGAATAAAATAAAGAGAAAAATGCGAATTCACTTCGACTGAAAGTGTTCTAAATGATTCTATGTATTACTTTGATATGATCCATTTCGATGGACTGTGTCAGAAAGATGAAAAATGCTGTGGCATTTAGAGAATTCAGAAACCCACATAACTGATGCCTTCGTCTCATTCATCGTAATGAGAACTGGCATGGTTCCCTAAGACATTCCCTTGGCTATTATACATTGCACATAGCACACCAGATAACCAATGTGACTGAATCGTTAGATAATTTCCTTACTCATTCATCGTAAGACACTACTATCCACATCAAACATGCTAATCCGATCAAACACCAGTACACCACTCAGAAATTAAAGAACATGTAATTAAAGTTATCGACATAAAAACTTCAAACCAAATATAGAACAGAGCTCAAATTTCTAACTTGACCACAATGAAATCACACATTAATGCAGCCATAAATCAGCATTTCAAGTTCAATTACGCTAAGAAAATAAACAACAACTTTCCAATTGAATCAAACCACAGTTCAATTTAAACATGCAAAATTATCTATTTCCATAAAAGAAATAGATCAAAATAATGTTCAAACTCACCCCTGGAAGTGTTCTTTTATTGTGACAAGCATTAACTGCCTTATCTGCTTCTTGTCTAGATGGACAAATCAGAAAACAACACCCTGAATAAAAAACAAAAATAAATTCTAGGGTTTAAAGCATTCTTCTTCATCACTACACAAAATCAAAAAACAGATCTCAATAAACATGCAAACAACATAGATCACAAAAATCAATAAATCAAAATGCAGTTAGAAATCGAAAGAGAAAGAAAGAAGTTTTATCAAGAAGAAGAAACCTCGTGAAGCTCGAGTAGCTTTGTCTTTAATTACGTTGACCTCATCAACCAAAGCAACTTCTTTAAACATAGAAAGAAGTTCAGCTTCACTCATATGTTTTGGTACTTGACCAACAAAGAGTTTTACGCTTTCGCTGTTTTCTCCGCTGGAATCTAGGGTTTCTATTTCTTCCGCCATTAACGCCGAATCGAATTCTTCGATGAATCGAAATCTCTGCAACTTAAACGAGCAATTGATGGATCTATCGATCGTGTTTTCCGGTTCGAGTTCAAT
>JABWDY010021260.1:0-12371 GCA_013358455.1 Thalictrum thalictroides | reverse complement strand
TTTTTTTTGAGAAAAAAGAAATTTTATTGATAAAATAAGAAAAATTACACAAAGCTGGAGGACATGCGCACTACAAATTGCACTGCTCTGAATAACAAAACCAATACGTCTGAAGACATATTCATTGAAACCCGCCGTCACGACATTGCTATCCATAACTTTCTAGAACCTTCTGAGGAGCTCAACTGCTTCTGAGCCTTTTGATGGTGGGGGTTTGGCTTTAACCCCTACCATTTCATTAAGAAATGGGCAATGGGCCTTGCAGAACAGAGACAGTCCAACTCGTCTAATTGAACCATTAAGAAAACAAAGTCACGCCCTAAACATTGGGCTTAATCAACTAAATGGGCTTAGGAAGCCCTGCCAAGAAAGCCTTGTTCATGTCTTGGAAATTGGATCCCCAAGACTTTACGTGAGCATTTGAGATTTTGAGCAAGTTGGGAACCGCTATCATCTGCTTCGTCTCTTCATCTTCTCATATAGTCGACAAGGGTTCCCTAACCGGACTAACTGAATCTTCAATCAATCTGAAGACTAGTTCTCAAGCTGTCAGGCTCATACACAAATCTGCAGGTTTCATATTGTCGCCAATGTGTACTAGGCAAAGTTTCTATTTTATAGGCACATCCAAAAGTATAGACGACGCATTCGAAAAAAGAATGTTGTGAATGTTAACTTAGAAGCATTATGCGAGTGGGAATGAACCTTCTTGACCACACAAGGGAAATGAAATTTATACACAAATACACAATTACTCTGCATTTACAGGTATCATTGCCTACATAAAAATTTCTCCTGTATACAAAGTCTTCATATATGAAGTATATGTTCGTATAACATCTCTGTTTCCAGTATAGTTACTCCTGTATACTTGTATACAAAGTCTTCATATATGAAGTATCTGTTCGTATAACATCTCTGTTTCTAGTATAGTTAATGGAATTATGGTACAACACACTATACAACAAGAATCGGAAAAAGATATGGGAGGAGGAAATTATATACGAGACTTCAAGGGGTGATTGCTGATGCAGCAAACTGAGGTTCTCAGTTCAGAATATGTATCTGCGAAGATAATCAACTCTGGCTGGGTGCTTGAGCTTCATCAGGGCTTTCACTTCGTGTTTCCTAACCATCTCTCTTGAGATGTTTAGGTTACCTGCAATCTCTCCCAATGTTTTACCACCTTTTCCATCAAGCCCATATCTTTGTCTTATCACCAGGCTCTCCTTTGGTTTCAGCGAATCAAGCTGAAGAAGTAAGTCACTCATGTTAGAATCAATATCGGAGGCCAAAAAGTTTGGAAGGGTTTCCAACTATTAACATTTTTATTCATATCGTGATGCATTTCTGAATGTAAATCAATAGATAAACACAATTGCAAACAAGTAAAAGCTGGATGATTACCACATCATCCAGAGCAAGCCTAAGAAGTGCAGGTTGCCTCCTTTTGTCACCCCCGACACCAACAACATCTGTAATCCCATTGATGAATTCTTCTTGCGTAATTGCATGCCTTGCATGGAGAGAAAGGACAGATTTTGAGGCCCTCATAACTTCATGATATCTTTCACCGGAGATTCCTACTTTTTTTGTTATCTCCTCCTCTGTTGGTACTCTCCCAAGCTCAAATGTCAATTCCAGTTTGGCTCTTTGTATATCCACTCTAACCTGCACAAGTTGTAAAATGACTACTTCTCCATAAATAAATAAATAATTATAATCTAATTTACATTTATATGATGATGTATCAACACAGTTTCATCTTTCCGATCAAATAAAAGAAGTGATGATTTATATAGCAGCATATAAGGATATGTAATGCATAGAGTTTGTATTGCAGATGAGTGCAGGAACAAACTTTCATTGTTTATGTTAAAGAGGATCTCATGCTAGAACCAGGGCAGTTATTTATTCATTGAGTTTGGAATAAATTATGAAGACTTTGCACCAGTGAAAACTATTAACCATTACTGAAATGTAGATGACAAAGAAAGAAAGCTAGGCATGTACAGTTATTCAGCATACCGATTCAACCCCGAATGAAACACGTGTGAAGCTTGATGTTGTCAAGGAACGCATAATGGCATGCCTTATCCAAAAAAGACCGTAGGTGGATAGTCGGAAACTTCGTTTTGGTTCAAAACGATCAATAGCTATGATGAGACCCTTCACTCCTGCTTGACAAAGATCTTGAAATCTTGAGCCAATGGCAAACTCTTGAAAATACTTGTTGATAACAAATAAAACTAGGCGGAGATTGTGCTGTAGCATTTTTGAAAAAAAAAATTCATCAGTCTTTTAGTTGCATGCTCAAAACAAATTAAATGATACCTCACAAACAGTGTTTTCATGTTCTGAGATATTCAATAAGAAATAAAGCCATCCTTTACAAAAATATCGAAAGTAATATATGTGTACATACCTTGATTAACTTGCTTCTTGCTGCTCGACCAACCTCTATCTGTCTTCTAAGTTGTGGTACATTCAGATGTGTTGCAGCTGCCAATTCACCATCAGTGGGTTCTTTCCCCAAATCTTTTTTCAGGTCCTCCTTCACTTGCAATAGGGCCTATTATTAGATAGCAATTCGTGAGTTTAGTATCAGCAAGATAAGGGTTTCTGCTAAGTTTATTTATGTATTTAGCTAACAATATTAAATCACTGAACAATTGACTTCTATTGATCAGGACGATAGAAAAGTGCACCTTCATAGGCTGCATCATCTTGAACAACCAAGCATGCTCTGAAGAAGGAAGAACTGGTGGTATCTTCATTTTCTTCCAATCCAAGCTAACTTGATCAGTTGAAGCTGAATACTCCCTAACAAGCCTATCAACAGCTCCATCACCTTCCTCTCTCTTGCTCAAAACAACTCCCTCCTTCATTCTTAATGCAATTCTTTTATCAAGGCCTAATCTTTTCACTTTCTTCTTTTTACTCCTTACCACATCATCAGATTTTCCCTTCTCATCTTTCCAATTGCCTTTTTCCACTTTCCTAATTCTGCGACGTCTCCTCACCACTCGAACAGTGTCTTCGATGTCAGAAATATCCTTTGCAGGGCTAAGCTTGTAAATGTTTTCAAGTTTGGCAGCAGCTTCACTGTAGTCCAAGTCTAAAGCGCAAGCTTCATCGGTTAAGACAGCTTTTACTCTTTTCGAATTTTTTGTGGCTTTCCTAAGCCTCTTTTTCTCTCCATGAGACTTCGTAGACAGCAGAACAGGCTCATGAGTCGTAGACAATGATGTATTCTCAGTTTTATCAGTTTTGAACGCCAAGACCATTGGTCTTTTGAAGGGAGAGCGGTTGGTTGAGAATCTTGAACCCAATCCTAATGGAGTCTGTGAAGTGGAACTGGAAACTGTCACAACTCCCATGCCAAGTTGTGAAAGCTGTGAATGCGGCTTTTTACTGCACACCTGCAGATATTATTGACAGATAAGCGAAATTCATTATCGTCTAGTCATCAACGGCATACTATACACTACACTATTAGAAACAAAAATATGAATTGAAGATGTATTAAAAAAGTCATCTTTTTAACTAAAACCCCAATCATATTTCAACCAAAACATTATTTCCCCAAGCATGACATTCATACAAGGCAAAATTTGGGGTGGATAACATAAATTTAAGATATAATTTCAATGCGCAAACAATATTACTATTGACGAAATTGATACAACCATGCATTATCTCTTTATCTGCACAGCAAGCTACTCCGTAAAATGTTGGGATTTCAATCTGACAATTTTACATAGCTAATCCACATAGTGGTGTTTTATTTGTTTCCAATCATATTTTCTCGAGTTATTACAAAATTTGAAATCAGAGCCTTCTATAATCTATAGTATCTACATCAAATTGGGACTGATCAGCTTATATGGCATAACAACTGTAATGAAGGGACCTTGCAGGTCCTAAAGGGGCAAAAACCTCCACTGCCATAACTACACTCACCACTCAAGCGCATAAACATGAATTAAACAGCTACTAATCACCCAAATTTTATGGTAACAGCATGTTAACGTTTCAACAAGATTAAATCATTAATTAACATTAACAGAACATAATCTACCTAATGCATGTCAGACGATCATACCGGCGCAATTTAGCCACTTATTTAAACACCGATTTAAGTTCGGATTCTTACCTGTAAAAACGATCCGAGTTAGACTGACTCAAATCAGCAGTCTCGTAATGACGAAGAAGAAGATTCTAGACTCTAGAGAGAATCAGAAACGAGAGAAGCAAGCTTTTTAAGTAAGGAAATGTGAATATCGTTGTCCACAAGCTCACTTAACTGAATCGGACGGTTGAAAGATCAAGATCTGAAGAAATGCACGGCAAATGATGTTACACGTCTTCTGTATATGTGATTGTAGTCGTGGGCTCGTGGCTTGTGCAAGATTGTATGTCTTACGTGGAAGCTTGAGAAAGGTGTATAGATTTCAAAAGAGAGTTGTGATTGGTATTAGGGACACGTGGCTGGACCTCGTTTGTTACCTACGTTGAGGTACAAGAGCCTCTTAAAAGTTAAAATACTAAAATAAACACACCACGCGTGATATGCACGTGCGTTTCGTTAAATTAGCTAGACTGGGCCGCGTGGTCTTAAAGGTTCGGCTTGATATGTTTAGGCTTTATTCGGCCCAAATTCAGATGGATGTGCTGATTGGGCTGACTCAGCCCAATAGGTGTGACTGGGAGTTCATCCTAAAACCGCTCGATCTTCAAAGTTGTAGGGTTTTAGCCCCTCTTCTTCTTCCTGTCTCTCTCACCTGTTCATCTCTCTATCTATCCATGGAAGGTGGCAAAAGAGAGAAAAGAAAGAAGCAATCCATGGAAGGTGGCAAGAGAGAGAAAAGAAAGAAGCAAGGTTTGTTCTGAATTTATTAGAACTGCTTTGAGTAATCTGTCGTGCAAATTGATTAAAATGAAATTATCATTTTGCAATTTATATATTTGAATAATTGAATTATTTATAAGTTCAAAAGCTCAGTTCCCATAAGTTTTCAATTTAGATTCAATATGTATTCTTTGCTCTGTGCTTTGATGCTTTCAGGAAAAAGGAAAAAGGAAATACCTGAAGAGGTAGAAGAAGTTGAGGAAAAGGGCATTAGCACTGGTTCTTTGAATGCAGAACCAAATGCTAAGGAACATGTGAAGCAATTGCAAAGACTGCAAGAAAAGGTAAAGAAGCAATTTTTATTTTGTCTTGTACAAATTGAGCCATAGGTTTATGTAGACTAATCATTTTTGTTAATAAAGTATTTGTAATGGATACTATTCTTTTCTAATACTTGGAAGTGTTTGTTCAAATGTATAGCTTGTCTCTCATTGTAGATAAACTTCTATATTGGTCATATTGATATCACAGTATTGCCTTTATTCATTTAGTTAATTTGTCATTTAATCTGTACAGGACCCTGAGTTTTATGAATTTTTGAAAGAACACGATAAGGAGCTTCTGGATTTTGACGATGAAGACAATGATGTGAGTAGCTTGTCCAATGAACATAACACCACTTTAGGTTCTTCTTATGCGTACTAGTATAATGAGCACATTATCTGTGCAGGAGGAGGAGGAGGATGATACAGAACTGCAGGAAACCACTGATGCTGATATGGAAGACCAGGAAACTCTTCCAGAGAAGACGCAAACACCACAAAAAACTATTACAACTGCAATGGTTGATTCCTGGTGTAAGGAAATTCGAGAAAATTCTAAGTTGAGTGCTGTCCGTTCTCTTCTGCGAGCTTTTCGGACAGCATGTCACTATGGTGATGAGCATGAAGACGAGTCTTCAGTGAAGTTTAGTACCATGTCTAGCAGTGTTTTCAATAAAGTAATGTTGGTTTCCCTTAGCGAGATGGACGGAATTCTTCGAGGCTTGCTTAAAATGCCCAGTGCAGGAGGAAAGAAAGAAACTATAGTAAATCTGATGAGCACAAAACATTGGAAGAATTATAATCATTTGCTGAAGTCATACCTTGGAAATTCCCTCCACGTCTTGAATCAAATGACTGACACGGAGATGATATCATTTACCTTAAGGCGTCTTAGGTTCTCAGCTGTATTTTTGGCTGCATTTCCGAGCCTCTTGAGAAAGTATATTAAGGTAGGCAGAAATTCAATGCTTTGTTATTGTTTCAGCTTTATGCCTAGTTGTCTATTTGTAACTAGATTTGATATGACGTTTGAACTTGGTGAAAAGAGTAGATCGTAGACACCGGACTGTACGAGCTCAAGCTACATTTGTATAAGTATGACAGTGCTAAAAAATGCAGCTCTCAGTCTTTATGTTCTAACTTCTAAGTGGATGTTATGTGATCTCTGTATCTTTTATCGGGTAGGATGAGATGGCAACTTCAAAAATAATCTTATATTTGAACTACATCTTAAAAACCATCTTATATTTCAATATTCTAGACATCTGGCAGTGTAATCTTTTGTGTGTCACTTGGTTTGAACTTTTGGGATGAACTACATCTTAAAAACCATCTACTATCTCACGATCACCTTATATTTTGAATGAAGTGGATTTCTTGATCTAAGAGATCATTTTAATACTGATCATTGTTTGCACCTTCAAATCCATTCAGCTCATACCCTATTCCCAGATTTTTTTTTCTTCGAACCATTTCAATCTACATACAGTGAAAGAAAGTGAAATTGGTTTTAACTTTTGTTGCAGGTTGCTCTTCACTTTTGGGGTACAGGAGGAGGTGCCCTTCCAGTTGTCTCATTTTTGTTCTTAAGAGATTTATGCATTCGGCTTGGGTCAGATTGTGTAGATGAGTGTTTCAAAGGTATATACAAAGCATACGTGCTAAACTGCCAGTTTGTAAATGCATCAAAACTGCAGCACATCCAATTTCTTGGAAACTGTGTCACTGAACTTTATGGGGTGGACCTATCAACTGCCTATCAGCATGGCTTTGTTTTCATTAAACAATTGGGAATGATTCTTCGGGAGGCACTTAATATGAAGACTAAGGTATTGTGCCACCTATCATTCATTTCAAAGTTTTTCATTTATCAGAATTTATTGAATAGAAAGAAAGCTATATCTATATCACTTAACACATGCTGAATCTCTATCTTCTTTGTGAAGAACATCCTAACTTCTCCTTTCCCATTTCCTTCAGTCATACAATTCAATATTTACGTAAGTGTTAGCTCGACCTTTCTAAGACTCCGTTTGCCCTACTTTGCAATATTAAAAAATATAACTAGTCAACTTTGTTTTAAATATTCAATGACACCTTTACCACTGATTCTAATAGTTGAGTTGGAATAGATTGATTGAAAATTTGTATGACAGATAAGTGGTGCAAGTTGGGAAGGTCAAAAGCTTGAATAGTCACTTTAATTTCGAAAGTCGGTGGTCATACATTAGATCAAAAGCTATGTCATTAGTCATAACTTTGTGAACGAGCTAGATTGCACGTTTCAGGATCCTGTAATATCATCCTAATTTTCTGTGTGCATGCTATCAAGCTTTGTTGCAATTGCAACTTATTCTTTTGTTGCATTTATTAACTATCACATGTTTCCAGGAAGCATTTAGAAAAGTTTACGAATGGAAGTATATGAATTGCCTCGAGCTGTGGACTGGAGCTATCTGTGCCTTTGGTTCTGAAGCTGATTTCCGCCCTTTGGCATATCCACTAACTCAAATAATTTCTGGAGTGGCCCGTTTGGTTCCTACTGCAAAGTACTTCCCACTCAGGTTGCGTTGTGCTAGAATGCTTAACCGCATTGCTGCTGCCACTGATACTTTTATCCCTGTCTCGTTGCTTCTGCTTGATATGCTTGATATGAAAGAGATGAATCGACCACCAACTGGAGGTGTGGGAAAAGCTGTGGACTTGCGTACAATATTGAAAGTATGGTTCTAATTTTGCTGTTTGCTTTGAGCTGAATGATTAATTTAGTATTTGTGGTTTCTATAATAGATAATTGTGGGTTTTGGTGGGTTTAATGTTTCAGGTAAGCAAACCAACATTGAAGACACGTGCATTTCAAGAGGCATGCGTATTTTCTGTGGTTGAGGAGGTTGCTGAACATTTAGTACAATGGAGCTACTCCATTGCTTTCTTTGAGCTATCATTTATTCCTCTAGTTAGATTGAGATGCTTCCACAAATCTACCAAAGTTGAAAGGTTCCGACGTGAAGTAAAACAACTCATTCACCAGGTGCTTTAAAATATGATTTCTCTCTTTGCACAATCAGTTTTTGTTTGGTGTATACTTTATAACAGAAATATGATCCTTATTCTACAGATCGAGGTGAATGCTGAGTTTACAAATGCAAAGCGTGCAACAGTCACATTTGTGCCGAGTGGGACTGCACCGACATCATTTCTTGAGGTTTGTGGCTTCTTCATGCCTTTTGTATTCTTAGATGATATAGTTTTGAATGTACAATCACACGCTCAATTGCTTTTTACTCTTGCATCCTTCTGCATGCATCAAGTCAGAATTAGTAGGAACTAGAGACAAACTTCCATACTGAACTCTGAAGAAAGGTTGCTTGGGAGGGGGGGTTTAGTGTTGACAACTGAAAAGTACTTTCACATATAAATGCATTTTTCTTAACATTCATGATGTTTATTACAACAATGAAATGGAAGGAAAAAGAAAAATATAATTTCAAGCCTTTGGTGAATTTTGAAGCTGATGGTGATTGCTAATTTTACATGTATAAAAGACTTCTATTTTCCTGATGTGAGATCCAACACAAACTATTGTGAGTAGAAGTCTGTCAAAGCTTCCTTTGAGGGGAAGAAATTTTTTACTGAACTAGTAGTACTTTTGTGCTTGTATTATAATCTTACAAACCTCATGTCTCATGATAGGATGAGAAAAAGTCAGGGAATAGTCCAATCTCTCAGTATGTTGTTGCTCTTCACCAAAGGGCTCAACAAAGGAACGATTCAATGGTGGAATCCAGGTCTGCATCTTTCTTGTTTTCTGCATCTAATGTTTAAGTTGATCATCTAGTGTATTATGCTCATCTAGTACTGCCTATTTCAGCGTTGTCATTGGAGCTCGGTCATCTATGTTTGGAAGTAAAGTATCAGATACAGATAAAGAAGATGATAGCAGAAATATGGATATGGAAGAAGGTGCCACTGTCTTTAGCTCATCCTGGTTACCAGGAAAGGATCCAAGGTAAGACTTGAATAGTTGAATATGCTATTTTACTAATCTATTGGGAGTCATTTAGTCACCCACTGTAATTTGGACATAACATGTATCTTTATGTTCTGCATTGTAGGACTAAAAAAACAAATGAGCAGAAAAGTGAGAAGAAGCAAAAGAAACGCCAGGATAAGGTAGCCCATGACGAAGATATTGTTGAGGACTTTGTCCCAAGTTCAGACGAAGATGGGTCAGTGAGTGATGGGTCAATGAGTGACACCTCTTCTTTGGATACAGATGATGAAGAAAAAACAGCTCCTCCGAAACATGTTGGCAATAAACGAAAATTTTCTAAAGAATTAGCAAGTAAAGGAAGATTCCATAGTAAGAAGTCGAAAAGAAAGAAGACCCTTCACTAACCATATGTATTGGTAACAGTGTTGTATTGGTTATCTATGTTAACAAAGATAGAATTCTGATATTGGTGTTAGTTGTACAGAATTGGCTAATAGGAATTGTTGGCCAGTTTTGTTGTGCACCATGTTAGAACCCAAATTTTGTTTCGAAAATTATAAGGTCTTTTACTTGGGAGTGGAACATTTTCTTCGCATCTCATAAAACATAATTTCTAACCAATTTAATATCAATTTTCCATGCGCCTATGCCTTAGCCTTGCCTGTCCAAAGGAACCCAAGTCTTGACCTGCAGGAGATGGCTGGGGATCATGTTAGGTTTTGAATTTGAAGCATCAGTCCTTACATGGTGCCTCCCTAAGAAACTACTGGTCTCAGAGTGCAAAAATAGGACCCAGTATGCCTCTTATGCTAGACACATCTTCTCCACGCATTCTCTGGTAGATTAGTATGTGCATATGAATCTTGCTTTTATTTGAAGAGAATGGTAGACTGGTGTTGATTAATAGTCAAGCATTAATGTACACGTCAATTATTACACAAGCTCACAGTTAGGACTTGGGATACATATGCCTGTATGGGGGAAAGGCGTTTTAGCTGATAGTCTGCTACTTTATAAAGCCTCATGTTTGTTGTGTAGACCTTACAAATCTATTATGGGACTTTAAGATAAATATCAAACGTGAGTCCATTCCGCTCTTATCTCGACTAATATCACAACAAGACCCAAAGGTTTTTCAGCTTGAATAACCTGCATTTTCTCCAATTGTTGTCAGTCAAATCTGTTCAGAACACGGGTAGCCACGAAGAAATCATTGGAAGATGCATATCACTTAAATAAATTTTGGAAGGGATGTATTGCAGCATATAAATATCAGAAATTGTCAATTCATCTAAAACAAATACAAAAATTTCAATTGCCTATGAAACAGAGATCTAAAGTCTAAGAAGATGTGGTTTCAAGAGTAGCTTGCTCATGCCACACCCCATTCAGATTTGATTGCCAGAGTCTCACCACCCCATCACTTCCAGTTGTTGCCAACGTCATGCCTCCCATGTCCCACTCCATTTGCCAGACCTAAACAACACAAAATAAGGAATTATGTCCGCATACAACCATATGGCACGTTATTGACCCCAATTATTGGACTAGTACCATATAAAGACAATTTTCAAGTAGGCTCTTTATCAAACACAGAGAACAGATTCGTACCTCGCCTTCGTGACCAGAGAGTAATGCAACCTTCTCCACTGAAAGCTTTCCGTCTGTGTCTGGTAGCAGTCCAATATGCCATACTGCAATCCCTCTGCTAGTTGCAACAGCTAGTACTTCGTATGGTCTAAAAGAAAATGGACATTCTCAGTCAAAATACTTACGCAATTTCATCAAGTTAAAGCCTAGACCAAGTGCATCGATAACTTGTTAAAAACCACGCAACTAACTGTTCTTTCCATAGACATATTTAGAATAAGGTTTTGTTTTCTAACATTATGTAGTCTGAAAAAGACAGTGATATCGCTAAAAGGCTCTATGGATGCGAACAATAATAAAAGGAGGTGTGGGGATCTTCTGATGGTGAATCAGTAAATGGTTGTTGTCAATAAGACTTATGACAATGAAGTTGCTGATTCAAAGGTGATAGCCAAACAGACTCGTATTAATCCAACATGATTCAAAGGTGTATCTCCTTTAACTGGTTCCGAGCTTACTGAGACTGGGAATAAAATGAGGTTAAGAAATTTAAAGAACCTATAGAGAAACAGCAGAATGTACAGTAATCCCGGATATACTAATACTTGGTCCAGATTTCAACGTATCTACTAGCATAAAAATTCAACTGGTTCTTTAAAAAATTTGCATAACTACAGTATACTATATTGAGTTGTATTGCAATTTTAGCTGAAGGCCACATGAAATATTCAACACTGCATAGGGTTACCTGCCAATATTTGGCGCCCAAGCAACAACATAAACCTGGTCGCCCTTGTCTTCTGGCAGTGCCAACTCTGCAACTGGCAGCCACCTTTGGTGAGCCTCGTCAAATTCCCACACCTGTAAAGTTTGATTAATAACATCTAGTATTCTAGATATTTAATATTCGTACAATATTAATATGCAAATTGTGTACTAGTTTTTATCACAGTAAGTTCTTTTATAAAACCAACAATTATTAAGGCCTATAGTTAAACATTAGAATGGATTTTCAACAGTGACGAAATCTGGCAATTCTTCATTGATAAAGTAACAGAAAAAAATTAAATAAGAGGTTAAAAGGTAAAAAATTCTTGCACCTTGGAGGAATTGAACTGCGGAAGTTCTGAATTGAAACCCAAAGCAAAACTTGCAAGATTGTTTTCACCTCTTTGCGGGTTCCAAGAAATTGATGCAGACACACATGAAGGCTTTCCCAATGTTGGTACTGTATCAATCACATTTTGAAATTCTGCCTAACAACGAAGACATCATTGTCCATTAGATTTCTTTCGAAAGAGAACAAACAATACAGATATGCATAAAAGCCAGAACCCACAGATATCTAAACATTTCCTCCCTTCCCTAAAATCTGTAATTATGGAGCATTAATATCCCAAAAAATAGATCCTAAAAATAAGATCAAGCCCAGCTTCCTAACGTGTCAAGTCCATCACAACAAAGGCGCAGTCCAATACACAGGAGTAAATAAATCAATATTGCTATTTTACAAAATATACATACTTGGTAAATTTAAAGCAATGAAACACACAGAAGACCGTTACATCATAGTACTCTAAATTTGTTAATGATTGTGTGTGTGTGGTCGTGG
>JABWDY010021245.1:13305-26059 GCA_013358455.1 Thalictrum thalictroides | reverse complement strand
AATCGGTAAAATGTTAAAAACCGATGTGATGATATCTCTTAACTATTGTTCAGAGTATTATATTTACTTGAGATGTGTTTTAATTATGAACTTCATATTTTTATTTTTATTTTTTGTTGTGTAATAGGTGGTACAAAAGAGTACAAAATTCTTATGGACCAACTTCATCATGTTGTGACTGCTTTTTTGGAGCTTGGAAGAGGGTACTTCTCACAACACTTCTAACGAAATAATTAATTAGATTATTTCGATATACTGTTAATCTGTTATTGTATTTTGTCCGGGTTACAGTAAATAAAAACTTACTCTTTTGTTTTCAACTTTTAGGGTATGTGTTGATTGAGAGTAAACACGATATTTGTATTTTGCACTATTGGCTTCTAGAATGAGTTTCTAGGCACGAGTGCATGACCAGGACACAAAGTGTTGCCAAGTACAGTGCAAAAATGTCGCAGTGTAGAATATGTTCATACTACTACATTTACAGTCTACACGGTATTTTATGAGCCAAATTTCTTGAATACACTTTGAAATTCTAATATATGCTTCTTGGAACTTTTCTGCAGTTATCAAGTGGCAATTGAAGAAATAACCAAAAGAATGGGTGCAGGAATGGCAAAGTTTATTTTGAAGGAGGTATGCATTTCTAGCCATACTAGCCATAAAAAATACTATTGAACTCTAGCGTTGCACATAATAGAAACTTTGATCTCTTTCAAACAAACTTTGACTGGAAAATTTAGTGTTTGTTATGGCTTTCGAATGTTTTCTTTGAAGGATGACTTAAGCTATTTATTTGAATCCTCACTTTGTACTAAGAATATATATATTATACTCAAGCATTTTAGAGAACACTAAACACCCAGACAGAGCTGGCAATAGGTAAATATAATATTGTCCACCATTGTTTATCTATTGCAGATCATTGTCCTTAACCTGGGCATGGGATCAGCAATGAAGTGTTCGTAAACAATACATGGGATCAGTCATTTGTGAACCGTGATATTGTACTTTTTTTTCTTTTTGGATCTAGGTCGGTTTTGCTTGTTTCTTGTCAATGAAGTCCTTTGAAAATCTTGTACAAAAACTTTGTTTATAAATATAGTTGCTCGTTTGAAAGAAAGAAAGAAAAAACATTGGTAGACTTAATGCCATTCTTAAGCTGAATTTAATGATATAAAGTGTATTTTAATTTAGTTGCCCATGACATGCAACTAAATTACTTCGTTCCTACTTCCTAATCAAGTGTTTCTAAACCCTCATTCCTGGTGTGAGAAAATCAAAGTACTCTAGATCGCTGTTACAACACCTTCAATTCGGTATTTTGTGTCAAACATTAGTTAGTGCCTTAGAGTTAAGTAAGTTCATGGCATAATTTATGTTTTAGGTTTCATAATCTTTATGTATACACACAAATGTTTGTTGAGCAAAATTTAAGTTGTAAAATAGGGTTTTTTTTTGTGCTGTGAAAGTACACACCCAAGTCATTCAAAACTACCACTATCAAATCTGAAAATTTTGATCTGAGGCCCACATTCCATGGGTCTACAGTGAGATATATATTCAAAGATGGTGTCACCACCTCTAAAAAAATACACTAAAATAAGATGGTGTGACTTTTAAAGCTCAAAATGCAACATAAACAATCCAAAATTTTCAATCAGAAAAAAGTTTTTTATTTTCTTATTTATATCAATAATCAATTACATCTTTTGAGGAGTGAGACAAAAATAATGGGTACGAGGAGGAACTGCTAATCATTACTGCTTGAATCTTGGTGCATCTAAACGAAAAATAGTACTTCACCTGTAATGATTCTAGTTCTGAAGTAATGTTAAGGACTTAAGGTTATGCATAAAGTAAAATTAGTTCTATATTCCAACTTAGCAACTTCTTTAGACTGTCACATCTTCTTGTTGTAGGTAGAAACAGTTGACGAGTACGATGAGTACTGTCATTATGTAGCAGGACTTGTTGGATTAGGATTGTCCAAGCTTTTTTATGCATCCAAGAAGGAAGATTTGGCTCCAGATTCCCTGTCCAATTCAATGGGATTATTTCTTCAGGTATTGTTTCTAAATCATCATTCATGCCTCAAGCAAGTTGTGTGCAATGTTCTACTTGTAACATCCTAATCCCACAAAAAAATCGTGTTGCAGAAAACAAACATTATTCGTGACTATCTGGAAGACATAAATGAGATACCGAAATCACGCATGTTCTGGCCTCGTGAGATTTGGAGTAAATATGTCAACAAACTTGAGGTAATCTTTTCATATGTTTTATTTGAAACCTTCTACCATCAATCATTTTCATTAAACAAACCTAGGAAATATATGTGAGGTTATGCGCTTTAATGTTTGTGCGTCAGGACTTGAAATATGAAGAAAACTCGGTGGAAGCAGTGCAGTGCTTGAATGATATGGTCACCAATGCATTAATGCATGTTGAAGATTGTTTAAAATACATGTCTGCTTTGCGCGAGCCTTCTATCTTCCGATTTTGTGCAATTCCCCAGGTGTGGTGCATCAAATTGAGCTTTTAGTTTTTTTTTTTATCCCCTTGTGTAAGGTGCAGAGTCAGGTCTCTGTGTTGCTTGTGTCTCTCTTAGGAGCCGTTCGGCAACAGCACCAAAATGCATCCTTACCTTCTAGAAGTAGAAATATGTTCGTCAATTAAACAAAAAATTTAGAAAGTAGTTTCTATAAGTTAAAAAAGAATGAAGTTTCTAGGTTTTGCTTTCTCCGTTTCGTTATTTCTCCTTTTTGGTAACTTTCAACGAAATTCATTGCTGAATTTTGTTTAGTTGCCTAATGGCCTCTTAGTGTAATGTGACTGGTTCTGTTAGTTGAACAATTTTTGCTTTGTCAAGCGGAGATCTCCTAGTAAAGCAGAATTTTATCCCAAAAAACGAATTTTGTCTTTCATGAATGAGATGTTCTTTTTGTCTGTTTTCACTAAAAACAGCCACCCCTTTTTGGTATAAACTTAAGTAGAGTAGGAAGTAAAGGATATTGGAGGCTTTTAGTGTGTGGTTTAGTCCCACATAGAACTTATATCTACGCTATGTGGGACTAAACCACACACTAAAAGCCTACAATACCTTTTACTTCCTACAAGGGAAAATCTAGTTTTCTTACATTATGAGAGATGCACACTCATCTCTTAGACTTTGCTAGTTGCTACACAGCAGTACAACACTTGGATACAACTTTGAAAGATAATGTCCATCGCTTTTTTACTTTTAATGACTGTCTGAATTCCAACTGTATATTCAGATTCAAGCATTATGCGCTAGCCTTATTTCTTATTCCTTATTTCTCTGAGTATGGTTTAGTTTGGTACCAGTTTACTGGAATGAAGGTTTTCCACCGAAGTCCATCTCTATAGTAAAAAGTCATGATCTCATCTGTCTCAACAATTAAGGCTTCCACAATAAAGTTAGTGCAAGCCTTCTCTACTAACTCATGCTGTTCTCTTTTACTAGATTATGGCAATTGGAACCCTGGCTTTATGCTACAACAATATTGAAGTCTTCAGAGGAGTTGTGAAGATGAGACGCGGTAAGATAAATTTTGTGGGCTATTGAGGTCAAAATCGTGTCAACTTCAGTTTGAATAAGAAATAATTCTTTTAAGAGTGAGCTTATATGTATTTAATTTTTGAGTCAAAATTTGTTGACATCTCACATCCACAAAACTAGCAATAAAACAAAGCACTGGAATTTCGATGCTATTCGAAATTGCTGAACATCTAATACCATTGATGTATTGGTTCATTACTACTGAGACATAGGATAGGGAACGGTCTAAGTCTAAGCAAAACTACTTTATTACTTAAGAAGTGCTAAGGGGCAACATCTTTATGGGAAAAGCACCGAGCTAACTTTCCTATAGACAGTATCTATGTAGATGAACATGTCTTGTGTTACTTAAAAATTTTTTGTCATCCACAAAAAACATTTCTTTTAAAGAGGTAGATCAGATTTCTTTAAAAGCTTCTTAGCATATTTCTTCTCAGTATTGTGATTAATTTCAGAACATATAGACCAATTGTTTCATTGTAACTGATGAACTTTAATTACCGTGATTGGATGTTTTGAAGCATTAGTTTTTCTTTCCCAGGTCTTACTGCTAAAGTTATGGACAGAACAAATACAATGTCTGACGTCTATGGTGCTTTCTTTGACTTTTCTTGTCTTTTGAAGTCCAAGGTATGACTCCTAAACTTGTCCACTTGATGATTCTTTGAGAGCCAACTTTTTCTTCCCTACCTTATTTTTGACGAAATCTAATTAAACTGCACAAAATGGTCGACTCCCCTTAGTTTAATTTGTTCCTTATAAACAGGAATCACTTGGTATAAATTCTAGAGATCCTAGTGTAGTTTCAATGTTATGGAATGTTTCTAGGCTCTAGCCAGGGGCAGAACCAGAAATTTTATTTAAGGGGGCCCTTGTAAATTCACTACTGTGTACAAAGAATATTTTATCAATGTAAATCGTAGAAAGAGTTTCCCATGGGTTAAAGAACACCAGGTTAGGATTTATTCAGGGTTTTCCCTTTTTTAAAGTGTTAAATAATAACACTTGATATACAATTGTAGTGGAGAGAGAAAATAACAACATTCTAGTGATATCCCATTTTTGTCGTTGCTATGCACTGGGGTCAAGCTCTGTGGTCATGTGAGTGCCAAGGTTACTGTCCCATTTTTGGGGGTGCAAGGGCAACACCCCCTCCCATTAACAAAATCATATGTGTTGATAATCTCTGTTTGAATTCTGATGTGCTTTATACATTGTAACCAGTTGCCAGAATTTGTAATATATAGATTAGAAATTCAAGAGAAACAATACAGGCATTTAGGGATAGAAGGGAGGTTTAGAAATGAAGAGAGAAGAAAAAGAGTCTTGTAACCAAGTAGAGATGGAAATCAAGAGACAAAGAGAATTGAGGGAGAACATTGTGAAAATGGGTATTAAGTTATTTTGAAAATTTTGTATATCTCAAAGGCATTATAAAATTCATAAAGGAGTGCTAAAAGTTTGATTTTCTGTATACTCATAAACTCTTAGAGGGCTTGTGCCTTGCTCTTCGTCCCACGCCTTGGTTCCACCTCTGTTTTTACACATTTGGTTTCGTCCACATGTCACATCACGTGTGCTCTTTGTATTAATTAACATACAGTAGACAGAATCTTTGCATAGTGATCAAGATATATCTACTTCTAAGCTAAGACATATTCCACTTAAAAGTATCTTCTTGCTAGATGAAACACCTGACATGACTTGTGAATATATGCACATTTTGGCATTGAGATGGACGTGTTTGTGTTGAAACAGATCTTTCTGGCTTTTGTTTCACTTCATAGTACACTGATATTTCTTTGTAGAGACAATGAATTCTTAGTTTGCGGCTTACCATTACCACACCTCATGGTCATGATAGATGACCATGCAGTAACCATGATTAAAGTTTTGGAATATATTGTTCGCAGATAATGTAAACTGTGATTGACCCTATGGTTGGTTGGGACATGTAATTAAAGATAGAGATACTCTACTACTTTGTTATTGAGCATTCTATATACCCTTAACTGATGTTATTCGACCAAGAACAAGAGTTTCCTGTAATGCTTTACTGAGACATAATCCATCTGTTTACTAGTCATGGCATCAGAAAGGTAGAATTCACGGTCTCTGACTCCCATAAACCTATCTTAGATATTATTCCGTACTATGAACAAGTTTCAACTAATTAACAAAGAGCACTAAGGTTTGATTGCCGTGATTTGAAAATATTCAAATTGACTATTGCAGGTTGAGAAGAATGACCCAAACGCCACCAAAACATTGAACCGCATAGAAGCAATACAGAAGAGTTGCAGGGAATCTGGTGTGTTAAATAAAAGGTCTGACATTGTCTCAAACTCTCGACTGCTCTTCATGTATGTTGTTTTTATATGTATAGTCATGTTTTGTGGGTTTTTTCAGGAGATCGTATGTAGTCAGTGACCAACCAAGTTACAATTCAGCTTTGGTGAGTTTTTGTACTTTTTAATCTCTGTAATACATCTAAAGCAGAACATATACTAATTTTAGATGTATTACGAAACAGGTTATTGCAGTCTTTGTCCTTCTTGCAATTATGATTGCATTTCTCACGAGCAAGTGATCTCTTCATTTGGTTCAACCCGTAAGTGTCTTCTCATTTCCAGACATTATAGGATTTGCTATGAAAATTAGCTAAATCTATAAATCTCTTTGTTTAGGGCTTCCTTTTATTACTCCCCACCTCCATTTGGCATGGATGAGCAGACTGCACTATTACTATGCGTTTCTCCATGCATGTATTTGTATAATTCTTTCCCGACTTTGACACTCCTGTATTTGTAAACATTAGCGAGTTTAGCTTTGTAATATTGATACTTTAGTGTAATCCAGTTATCTCTTAGCTAAGCTCATAGATGCAGAACCAATGTTTTCTATTCAATTTCTTTTGATGTTCGTTCAGATTACTGTTAGTTTTTGTTTTCTTGCAATATAGGCAGCTAAAAAAAATACTACACAGGTGCCAGATAAATCATTTGGTTATAGTAGCCTTTTGTTCTTCTTCCCAAGAGAGCCTATTTTGTTGGTTGAGCTTCCTGTGACACTCGAACACAAGGGGTTTGCAGTCTGCAACTTTGACACTACATGGCTTTGTTAATTGAAATGAGTAACACCATGGTTTCTCTGTCAGCAAGAATAATCCGGGGGACACAATGAGATCTTACTCGCTGGAACTTGTTGGAAGCTAAAAGATCGAGATGAGAAAACTGCGAACAACAGCAGTATCAAAAGAAATTGCATCTGCACTTAACATTAACAAATAACAACTTCCATCATTCAATCTGATGTTCAGGTGTCAATTCAAACACGAGTCCATGCCAAGCCAAGGATAAAAAACTAGAACATAGGAAAACATCTCTGATATTTACGAATATTTCGATATCCGGATATTCGAATATCTGTAAAAAAATTTTGGATATCTCCAGAAAACCGAATTTTCAAATCCCTAGGTAGAACCATCAGGTCTTATGCTGTCACTGGACCACGATATACTTCCCTATTTTCCTAAAATTGTTTGCGGTTCGTTCTAGTGCAGTCTGACTCACGTGACACGTCACAATTGAGTCACACGCACGAATCTGAACGTTCTGGGGTTTTGGGTTTCCGCATCTTCTTCTCTCACAAAACCTCTCGGCGAAGACGACGTGAGGTTTTAGTGTTTTACTTCCCGCCTTTTTTTTAACAAACTAGGGTTCTCTTCTCTCTCTATCTTTCTCTCTCCAATTGAATTGAATCGATTCGATCGATTCACATAGAGAAAGAGAGAAGAAAAGAGAAAGCGATCAAACAATCAATCAATTAATCGATCGCTATAGCTAATTAGCTATATAGAAAGAAATCAAGAAGAATGGTTGCTCCATTATTAATAAATTGGATTCCTGAAGATGATCTTAAGTTAAAGAATGCTGTTCAAGTAAGTTCCTTTCTTTCTCCCTCACTAATTTTTTTAAAACATGATCAAGTTCTTGTTTTTATAGATTTCTAAAGCAACAATGGACAAATTAGATTTCTTGTTTTTACTTTACAGGCAGGAGCTTCATTAGAAGCATTAGCTAAAGGTGCAGTTCGATTTTCTCGTAGATATACTATTCATGAAATAAAGAACAGATGGCATTCTCTTTTATATGATCCTGATACTTCTGCTTTAGCTTCTGCTCATATGGTTGAACTTGAACTTTCTTCTGCATCTAATTCTAATAATAGTTTAAGTGATATTAAAGGAAATGGAAATCCTAAAAAACGTAAAGATGAAAGTGTTCGTAGACATTATTATGAAGAGAGAAAAAGATTACGTAGTCTTTTTCATATTGAATCCCCTCTTCATAATGGTAATGGTCTTGAAGGTGGATGTGAAGAGTCGGTAAGGATTAATAATGAGAATACAATGGGAGCTTGCATGGTTGAGGACACTGTGGTGGATCATTTAAACAATGATTATGATACTAACTTTGATATGGTTAGTTATGGGGTTCCACAAGTTTCTACGGGTGACGTTCCTGCAGGTACTGATGACACTGCTGCTCATGTGTTTCATAGTAATGATCATGACTCACTTGTAGGTGAGATTCCAGGTGGAAATTGTTTCTTTGATTTTCCAGAAGATGTTTCTTATATCTTGGATGATGAAGCCATTGGAAGCGACATAGCACATTGTTTTGACGATGATGCTATTAATGCTCTAGATGAGAAATTGGATTTTTTAGATCCGTTGGGTGTTCAAGAAACAGGCCCACCGGAAGTTCTCCCTTTTGAATCTGCCAATCTCACGACCACATCTTGTGAATTTGATCCAGTAAATAATAACCCTGTAATAACTCACTCTGGATTTGGGCATAGTGCAGGAGAACTTGTTGGCCATGTTGATGATGCTACGCAGGTGAGTTCATCTGGATACAATGTTGTCCACTCAGACTGCCACTTGGAAGATATACTGTTTGATGATGGATTAACTAATTCAAGGGCAGTTTCAGAAGGCGACTTCTTAGATCTTTCATTTTCTCCTTTGATCTTTACAAATGAAATGAATGATGATGGGAAGGAAATGACTGATTGCTTTGATCTAAGCTCCCTTTTCCATAGTTCACCAAATGATGTCCATCAAGATGATATGTCCAGTTTCACAGAACCTAGAGCCTCTGCTGCTATGGATTCGTGCTCGACGATTGACGATATTGCATGCCCCGAAGAGTTGAATGCCGTTGGTGGCACATTACAATCTGGTAATATGACTTGTGACTCAGATAACAGTGTTCCATCATCCACACTAACACTGGATCCTCACCCTGAATATCGCGATGGAGTGATTTGCTGCACATTGAACACTGAGGACCCCGATATTCCTTGCAATGATGACGTTTATTTTCCCAATCTGTTGCCCTGTCCATTAGTTTCTGCTGAAGTGCAGCATAACACTGACGAAGATGGTAGCTCATTTCCCCTATCAACCACAGACTTTTCTGTTAGTGGAATGACTAGTGAACATGGTTTAAACCCTGCAGAGAAAGAAGAAGAAGCCCTTGCAACATCTGGGGTAGCAGGACCACAAATTTTGGCAGAGATAAGTTCAATTGATCCCATCTGCGATGCAGCATCTAGGCGTATAGGTATTGTGGGAGGGGAACAAACTCAATGTGGATCAGCGCAATTTACTCCGTACTCCATTTCTCCAGGAGAACTGAAGGAAGATGCTGCAAATGTTGAACAGTGGAAACTGAGTGATAGCCTATTAGAACGTTCAGTCCATTCTTTAGAAAATAATGAAAACCATCCCTGGAACATAATCAATGACTATAAACAGGAACCTGGTCTTCCTTGTGCAACAGAATATTATGTGGCAGAAGACTATGGTTCGGACCTGCTTATGTCAGAGCCAGCAGTAAATCCTCAATTGTTAAATCAGGAAGAGCAGCCTTTTGAAGATGACAATGACGTACCGCATTTTCCTGATATTGAAACGGTGGTAAAATCAATATCTTTCTTCTGTTTTCTTTATTTGTTTACTCGTCTATATAAGTCTCTCTATGTTGAATGTTCCTATCCTGTAGTTCCATATGCTATATGCAACTTCCTGAATATGTCACCACCATTCAATTTTTAGTATTGATTTACTGTGTGTTGTTGTTGTTTTTTGCTTGCAGATACTTGGTATGGATTTGGGTTCATTTGATCAAGATTCCTGTATCGGCATGAATGGTAATTCTCCTGAAATAAGCTTAGATAGAAATCTGTGAATCGCTTTATCTCAACTTTATAAAATTCATTTTATTGCATGTTCATCTGTGTTCATTTACATAATCGGTATGAATGGTAATTCTCCTGAAATAAGCTTAGATAGAAATCTGTGAATCGCTTTATCTCAACTTTTAGGACTTATTCTGCTTCAATAGAGATAAATAGGTTGGAGAAGGGAATTAGTATAATTTGGGAAAAAAAGGATATGACATGAAAAAACAAAATGTTGGTGATTGAGCACACAGTATAGCTGCATCTAAAGTGTCTGAATATTATATGTGCATTTGAATTGTTCAAACATAACTGTGGCTGCTGCATGTGTTTTGTATGTACACAGGTATTGTTTGTCCAAATCAATAACCATTGTGTTCTATATAGATATGCACAAATGTTCAGTCGTTCAGATACTGGATTCATGATAAACTACGGGAATTGTGTATTGTATGTTAATATGTTTTCACTGTTTTCAGTTTCAAGGTATCAACATGAACAGGCTAAGCGAAAAATATTAAAATTGGAACATAGTGGACATACGCAGAGAGCAATCGCATCCCACAGCGCATTTGCAATTTTTTATGGTCGCTTCTTGAAGTATTATATTAAGAAACCCAAGGTAATTCAATATCTCTTTTTGGTTTGATTATCTTTAGTTTTGGAGTATAACGTTTCCACTTGATAAACAATAAGAAACCCGAGGTAATTCAATATCTCTTTTGGTTTGATTATCTTTAGTTTTGGAGTATTATATTAAGAAACCCGAGGTAATTCAGTATCTCTTTTTGGTTTGATTATCTTTAGTTTTGGAGTATAATGTTTCCACTTGTTAAATAATGATCATCATGTAAGAAAAGAAAGAAATAGTGCCAAGAAATGAGACAAGTGTTGAGGAATGAAGCATAAAAGCTAACAAGTATAAACTAAAATTGTATTGTACTTTTAAAACTCAACACCAGAAGTATTATTACACTCCCTTTACAAAAGTCAAAAACAATAATCACCATAACTTCAACCTCCATTACCTTAGCTTCATCAACAAGAACAAACTTGAACCTCCAAATGTCCACAACAAATCATCAACAACACAACCTAATGCGAACATTCGTAAGAAATGTACGACATCTTCTTCTTAAACAAGAGGATCCCTTGCGTTGTGGCAAACAACCATAATGATGTAGCAAGGGATCCATCACTAATTCACAAGTTCTCTAATGTCTAATGAAAAAATATCTACATCCAGATTCTTACTTGCGACCTGTATAGGCTTTTCCTTAACTCTTTTCTAGGTTTCAATTTAGTATGACATTGAAGTTATTTGTGGTTTTGATTATTGTGGTATTTGAGCGAATCCTTTTGACTATTTAGGTTACACTTGGAAGGGTAACTGATGATGTTAGTGTTGATATTGACTTGGCAAAAGAGGGGCATGCAAACAAAATATCACGTCGTCAGGTAAATAATCTTCTAACTTCCATTTAATTATCTGCATAACTTGGAGATGATGATGTCAAGATTGCAAACTGTTTTGTAGTTTTTATAAGCTATATTTTCACCCCATACAAGAAATATGTATATTTCGTATCTAGAACTGATTGTGTTAACAATAAGATGAATACCTGGCTTAATTGCTTATTGATCAATGATAACAATTCTAATTTGGTTCATTTAACATCTAACTTAAATCTTCAATGTTTGGCATTGTTGTAAAATAAATCATAATTGTGAGTTTTATTTTGTGAATAAGAGATTAAGAGGAATTGATGACTAAACATACATTACTTCTTGAGGCTTTGAGCATTACTTTGAACTGGCTACCCACTCAGTAGTGGAGACTGGAGAGAACCCCACCCCCATTTGCCTTGTTATCCTGAAAACACACAGGGAAAAAATGCTTTAGAATGAGTGGTTCCCCTAGCTAATGATTGTTACTGGGGAAAGGATCTGTGACACTTTGATACAGGTAGGTCTTTTCAAAAGCTTCTCCGATAGACTAGCATGAAGCTTTTGTGCAGAGGTTTCCAGAAAACTCCTTATAGATTATTTTCATTCTTTTGCACAATTGCTACCAAAATAGGTGGAGATATTAAAGAAAATGTTTTGATAGGTTGGACTAGTGGCAATGTGACATGTTGCCAAATAGCCCACTTTGATCAGAAGCTCAGCTTTCCTTCAATCGACGTGGTTTTATCCCTTATATTTTCCTTTTAATTTGGGAGGATCCTTGGAAGACGATTTGATAGATTAAATTAATCAAATTTCAACAATCTCTTTTGTAGTGTGTTTTATGAGCATTATTGAATTACAGTTGCATTGTCTAGGATGTAGCTGAAAATGCAGTCAATCTTGATCTTCTTTGGATTCCTGTTTGGGATTTACTGAATGGGGATTTTCGTGTTTCATAGAGGTGGGAAAGAGTGCTTAGTTTGATTTTTGAAATATGTCTGTAACTCTGTATGCAAGATGAAACCTATTAGCAAGCAAGTATTCACATTTTGGAAGTACTTTCTACTGAGTTTTAGGTGCGGGCAACACAACATGACTTGTAGATTCAACGGTTGCATATGAGCATGTGGCTCAACGGTTGCATCCCTCTCATAAAGTGGAGAGATTGTGGGTTCAAAACATGTCAGAAGCTGAATGTTTGATAAAAAGTTTCCTTACGTAATTTAAAGGGGTAGGGGTCCCTTCAACCTCGATTGCGTATAAATAAAACATTACTTGTAGGAGCACATTCACAATTGAAGAGCCAACTCATACCTTGATTAGCAAGTTGTTTTGAAGTTAATTCTTCGTGCTATTCTTGGAGTACTTGGAAGGAAAGGAACCAAAGATTTTTTACAAAATCTCTACTACTGTGGAGTAAGTCATATGTAATGTCAAATCGCTTTTGTATATATGGGTATTCTAGGATGCTAG
>JABWDY010021212.1:0-13437 GCA_013358455.1 Thalictrum thalictroides | reverse complement strand
ATTTATTAAGATTTTTAATATTACTCTTACTGTTTTTATCGAAAACAGAAAGTGAAGAGAACAACTACAAGTACAGTATTATTTTTTTTCCAGTTTTCACCTCTATATATAGGTGAGGGTTGAGAGACTCTTCGGTGAAGAGTTGTGATGCAGAGTTTTGATTGTGTGCTCGCTTCAAAAGTCGGTGCGATGGAAAAATTCACAATTTTAGTACGACTTTTTAACTCACATGTGACATGTGACATGTCTGAATTTATTTTGGAAGCTTATTTCTTTTCCACTGAATACCCTTTATAACCACTTTAAATCCGTTTATGGATTTCAAACTAAATTGTAAGTATCAGTGTTAATTTGTAGGGGCAAGTATGACTTTCACTATCATTATATGTCAATTTTTTTGTCACCACCAGCCTCTACATTTTCTCTTGACATTTTTATTTAAGAATCAATAAAAAAATATATTTAACTAAAGGAGTAACACTTTGGTTAACAATTTACACCTGAGCTTTAGAAAAAATAATGTCAAATGTATCATGAAGACTGTAGCAAATTGTTAATCCCTTTGCAAGCCAAAAGAATACTCATACCGTTGTAACATTCAGTGAAGGAATCACATAACTGAGTAGCAAATAGATAAATTCATCAGACAAGAAGGATGGTTGAGATTAATTTAAGTACTTAACATAGAATTTTGGGAAAGATTGGGAAATGTGATTAATCACCTACTCCTACAACTAGTAAGTTAAGCTTGTCCCACTTCATCTTCTGATCACGATCTTTCCCAGCTTAATCTTCAGTGTATATTGTACCTGTTTAGCCAATGTAACACAGAAGTGTTCCGCCCCAACCCCCAATATGATGGCCAATGCCACTGTAGGATTCCAAATTGCTTCAGATGTCAAAGCTCGCAAAACTTTTACATTATAACATAGAGGCTGAATGACTGATGCTCTGACTAATCTCTTATGCACAACACCACTAGTTGATCAGTAACCCTAAGGTTTCTTGCATTCTTATTTCCAATGATATTTGGTTTCTATCTACGTATGTTTGTCTTCCTCGCATTGATCATTTCCTTACAAGGGAACGCAAGGTCATCTCAACATCTGCAAGTGGTTGCCCAGCATAAAGGCAAAGTTCTCCTTTTCTGATAACGATTACATTCCTAGTACTTGACTCCACTTCATCCTTAAGTTCCTGAAACAAGAAAACTTGTATATCACATATGTTGACCAAAAATTTGATGCGTAAACAATATATACTTCAGTGTATATTTTTATGGACTAATCTCAGTGTTTCTCCAGCTGAAAAAAAAAATTCAAAATAATGGGAAGTGACTGAACGAGTCTCATGACAGTAATAATTAATAAGACATAGACGGGGATCACCCAACAAGACAGTTTCTTTATTGCCTGCTTTACATACTTTTATTGACAGAGGAACAACGTCGGCATTGAGATCACCCAATTCTTCAAAAAATGTATCCAGTATATAACAAAAATTTGAGGCATCTCGCTGGTCTTCAAATGCTACAATATAAGATGGGCAGCCATCATCCATCTTTAAGGAATATAGTCCTCCCGGTCCTTCACTTTCAGAACTTCTACGCAAAAGAATAGCCTGGCAAGGAATACAACAGTGAACTTTTAGCAGAAGACTTTTTAAAGTGAGAGGAAACAATGATCTTCGTATTTTTTTACAAGATTAATTGTTACACATAATGTTTGGTGGCATGGAGCATAAGCTGAAGATATATCTAGTATATTAGAGAATGGAGATAAGACATAAGAAGCATGACATGTGGTACTATCTTCAATTTTATCTCCAGCACACATAACATGGGACAACTATTTAATTTTTGGTGAGGTAAATAGGCTTCACCATTGAATCAAAATGACCATATGAACATCATCTAGTACTTAGGCTTCACTCAAAGAATGCATCAGACTATGGGGGCGTTTGGCAAAGGCTCTGTAATGTATTTTGACTTTCTAGAAGTAGGAAAGAAGAAAGTAAGTTTGGCAACCAAAAATAAGTTTTGAGAAAGTCATTTCTAAAAAGTAGAAAAATGTCTTTCTAAAGAAGTCTTGTTTTTTAGCTTTCTCCTTTCTACTTTCTCATTTCTTAGAAATTAACTTTCTAAGAAATTCCTTTTTGACTTATGTTTTGTTGCCAAACGCCCCCTATATGGTTCACATAGTAGCCAAAATGGGTTGTCCCAGTGAATATACTCAATGTACATTCAGCTTGTTATCCAGTATGATTTGTTACTTGGCAGAAATCCCACGAATTTTATTATATTGGGTACAAAGAAAAAAAGGCTTACACAAAGTATATTGCACGCACTATGGTACAGAGTACAGACCCACAATATGATACTTCGGATCCATTACCAAAGTCTCTTTGCCTTTACAATTGCTACAGCATGTAAAATGTTTTTAGCAAGAAATATCAATTTAAATGAAAGTGTGCAAGTGTTATTTACATACTAGAGCATAAGGAAGACTCAACCACCACTTGTCATTGTCAACACTCCCTCGCTTATCTTCACATTTGTTGACCATTTGTTTGTGTTCAACATGTCTTGTAAGGACTGAAGAACTGCTTGTCTTCAGCTTACTTGAATCTTCTGGCTGTACCGATTCGTCACTACTTTTTAAGCCTAGAACACAACAATAATCAAAGTTAAAGTCACCTATAAAAGTTACCTACTGTGTCCCTATACAGTATCTCTAATTTTCTGTTGATCCATAAATATTATGATGATAATTATACAGCATTTTTAGAATGAACAATAGTCACAAAAGCGTGTAGCAAGAAACACAAAATGCATGTAAATTTCCAATTCTTATGACAGTGAGCCTAGTCTTTAATCAAGACATCATTTTCTGAATACTTCAAACTACTTCTAGTTGCATAAGATGTCATAATAAAAACTTTTAGTAAACCTATACATGCAATGGATACAAACAACAAGGTCTAGAAGCCATACCAGACCTTGGTTTGGTTTTATCAGTTTTAGTCTTTTGCACTCTTCTCAAACTTTTTCCTTCTTTCTTCGAATTCTTCCCATTCTTTTGAGCTGAAGCCATAGCTGAAGAATCCTTTTCTTCTTCTTTTTCCCCTAACTTTGATGTAGACTTTTCCAAAGCATTGTCAACTGTTGTATTAGGTCTATCAACTTTATCGGGTGAACTGTCTCGTGAGACACCGTTAAGTGGGTCTACTTCTCCTCCATTTGAATTATTCAAATTACTAACTTTCAATGTGGGTGATTTCTCCCGAAGAGAACAAAGTCTTTTGTCTAACTTACTTAAGTTCACATCCACCTCCTTCTGAATACTGCTTTTAGCTTCAGTAACCACAGGTTCCCCATCAACTTCAATTACATCAGAAAAATTGCTCAATTTATTTGCTTCAACTTCTCTAACTTCCCTTGCCATAGCTCTAATTTCAACAATCTTTTTCTCCAAATGAGGATCATAACCATAAACAACACTATCACTTCCCACATCACTGTTTCCACTAAACCAAAATCCCTCCTTTTTCTTCCCATTCAACATTCCCACCCCTGATTCAGCTTCTTCTTCCTCATTTCCAGATTTCTTATCAACATCACCAGATCTCAAAACCCAAACAGTAATTATAGTCTGAACTACAAATAGACCAACAACATAAAACACAAGTTCAACCACTGACCTAGTAGTAAGACCACTTTCAACTTCAGGAAATGCTGCAACTTGAACATTCTGCAAAGTCAATTCCGTCTGTTCATCATTTACTTCTTCTTCTTCAACTAAACTGCCCAATTCGTCGAACCCTTCAGTAGAAATGTTTTTGAGCTCTTGTTCTTCTAACAATTCTAGGGTTTCATTAGGGGTATGATGAGGATTGAAAGGTGTTATTGGATATGGTTTTGTTAGGGTTTTTAATAGTTTTGAACGTAAATGGTTTTTTCTCTTTGTGGATTTTGAGTGTGAAGTAGAAGAAAGAGAAGCTCGGATGGTTCTTCTAGAAATAATTAAGTTGTGTGAAGAAGATGGAAAGCAGAAAGAAAGGGCGCAATGCGCCAACGCCATTGCTGTGCAGTGCGGAGTCATGTTCAAACTTTATCAACCGATCATTTGGTAGAACAAGAAAATGGGTAAAGTAGGCCTTATTCGAATTTATTTGGTTTCTAGATTTATAGTTAGAATATTTTAGTTTATAGTCCTTTGACCTATGCAGTAGAAGAAAGCCGTTTGACTTTGCATGTACTGTAAAGACTAAAGACTTCCAAATCGAGTTATCAAGGCGCAGACTGCAGAGGACTCTCACTTATTGGCATTGAGCAGCTCTACTTGAACAGTAGTTCCAAATTGATCGGACTCAGTGTTTCTGAGATGTGAAGATTATATACTTTGGTGCACCACAGATGGACAACCTGATCACTTAACCCCAAATTGTTTTTCAGTAGTTAAACTTAGAACTTAGAACTTAGCACTAGCAAGTTCACTTATGAGTTATGACAGAAACATAGTCTTCCCTTGTGCCATAACCAATTGCTAATTTAATTAACTGATGTAGTACAATCTGCTATTCTACATACCTAAAAAGACTGTATTACCAGAACATAACCACAACAAAATTGCAACAAGGAAATCTTCCAAGTATGATAATAAAAAATGACAGCATTAGTTCTTTGTATAATCTGCTTGATATTTTTAGCACTTTCTGAAATTTCTTTCTACATACACTGGGCTACCCTGTGATTTAAACAATATCCAACTGGCTGGCGAACCATGATTACCATACAACTTTAGTGTTCCACCTTTAGCATTTAGCAATCCATGAATTAATTGAAGCAGAAGATGTCCTCTTCTTGCAATAGCAATATCATGACAACATTTCACCGGGTTAACTAAATCGCATCAGCAACCTTTATACCAGCCTTCCTGTCCCACTCTTCAGGTGAGGCAGCATCCGCCATTATCTTTTCTTGGCCACGCCATAGAATCTGAATTCATAATTTCCAGTATTATTATATGGTTTAGTGAAAGCCATGCTGCCGAAGATGGCTATTTGTCTAGTAGAGTTGTGGATAGTCTATAATGAACCAAAATGTACCTTGTCTATGACCCCAAACTCTTGAGCTCGACTGGAATCCATGTAGAATGGCCTCTTCATTACATTTGTAACTTTCTCAAGAGACTAAAACACATAAGCAAATCATGTTATAAGGCTTCACATCCTGTCATCTTACCATCTACTGAACAAACACGTAAAGAAAAGGACTTCTATATGTTGTTTACTCACATTTCCAGTGTGCCTAGACAAAAGTTTGATAAGTGTATCCCTATTTGTGACCACCTGCAAATCAGTAAGAGTAATATGATGATCTTGCACAACCATATATTGCTCATTAGAAGAAAAAAAAATTCATCAAGGCCAGTGTGCATTGTGCAAATCGCACAAAACCCAAAAGAAATTCCCATTTTCGTGGCACTTAAATTAATCTACCATTTTGATTGTCTTCGAAGTCTAAAGCCCTAACCTAAGTAAGACAGCAGACAGATAATGTTCATACTGTATATCGCACAAGTCATAGTAAATGAGCCAAAAACAATTTCAATTTTGTGTGACTTACAATTAATTTATCACTTCAATTGTCGTGAGGTGTCCTACCAACATCCCTAGATTGTTCTAAATGAGTCACAGAAGTGTCATAGTATATGCTCGAGTGCGCCTAAGTTCATTAAAAAAGTTAGGGCACATATTTTGAAATGTCTGACACGGTGTTTGGGACAGTGAGGTATTGAGTGCCAGACACAAGTCGCACGACACAGCACAATGCTGAAGTGTTCGTGCTTCATAGCCGATCATCTTTGAGAGCAAACCTTAAATGCTAGATTTGCGACGGTAAGTGACAGAATGAGCATAGCTAACCTCTTTAGCACGAATAAGAACGTCACTGGCTGGCATTAGTCCAGATGATGGGACACGGGGTTGTTGGATCATGGCTGAAACATAATTCGAAAGAAGTTCAGTCAAATCATTCGCATGAAATGCCATACAAAAGTAAAATGTTCATGAGAATAACCTTTGGCATGGGGCATCATAAACCGTCTTCCCTTCTTCCCTGCGGCAAGTAAAAGACATGCCTGACCTATAGCAGCCCCAACTGCAACGGTTTCTATCTGCATGTCCAGTAAAAATTTCACGTGAAGATAAGACCTAATAAAAGAACACATGCTATTGAGTATTGACATCATAGTACATGGAATAGTTTGACAACTGAGTCTTGTGATTATCTAGGTAGGAGTAACAAGTACGTAAAATTATATCGGAGAAACTGATATAATGTCAACAGTTTAATGAACTACGGATAAAAGACAACAACCAGTCCAGCAGAAAACATACCAATTATATCAGATACATTTCATAAACAAACTCAATTGGATCTTCGGAAAGAAAGAAAGGTCGCACTGATCCTTTCATATAATAATCTGGCATACATTTGCTGTATTGCTGCATATTGCTCTTTTATAGAACCAATTTTGCACATCAATTATTCAGTATCTAAAATATACCCTTCATAAATAGTCCATATATTCCGCTGCCTATATTCACATCAATTACAGGTGAAATGATTGTGCACCCTCTCTCCCAAAAGAAGAACATAACACGAGCACAATAACTATTAAGAAAAGCTATTTACCACTTGCGTCAAGATGACTCTACATGCAAAAAGTTACTAAGGTGTTCAATTGTGTAGACCATGTATTATGTCTCTGTAAATGGGAATATAATAACTATGCAACTCAAAATACAAAGAAACAGGGAAACTATGGATCATATAGAAACGTACATCATTTTTTAGCTGCATCATTGCGTCATATATAGCGAATCCTTCTGACTCCATCCCAACCTGAAATACAAGAATTTTGAAGCGTATTAGCCTTGAAAGCAGAAAACAGTGCAATTAGTCAACTACTTTAATATGAATTGCCATGTTTTCTTGCTTTATGGTAACCAACAATTACACAAAATATTAACCATTTCAGAAAAATAAAAAATACAAGGACTGGGATGTTGACATATGGTAAATACTAAATAGTAAATACTATCTTTGTTAGGCTGAGAGAAGCTAAGTCGAAATTGAAAATTTTGGAAGGAACAAAGATTTAAATGTCACCATACTATCAATTGTATGACCAATGACCGTGATTGAATTTCTCAATGTTTGGGATCAACAAACGTTCCGACACTTGAAAGCATGTACATGTCCACTGCGCATGCCATGCTCTCAAGAGGGAAAAAATTCTGCTTAGAGATCTGTTTAATAAACCATTTTTTTCAGTTAAAGCAAAGACAGACACAGAGAACCTTGGCATGGGTTTTTGAAAAGGAAGATGTACACATCACATACAAGAAGATGCCATTAGCTTGTAAATGAATCAAGTAAACTTAATTCAGTAGCCATGCCGACGCCGTACCATTTATACAGGCAGAAGTTCAGAAACAATAACCGGAACATGTGATATAATAGATACAATGCAATTAGACACTCACCGTTTCACCATCATCACGAGTAGTTCCAGTAGAATTTATGTAAAGATAAATTGGCTCTTTAGGATCCATGTATTGCAAGTAAAGCAACTCTGCAATAACGAGCTCTGTGACAGCTGGAACTAACTAGCAACACAAAGCTTCGGTTAAACAAGTTCTACCAAACATTATTTTTTGTCCGTAAATTTTACGGCATGAACACAAGCATAATTTTTGAATGAGCATAAATCAGTGGAACTAGATATGCTAAAATCTGAAAATTAAGATAAACACTTACTGGCATGCCAATGTAAACAATTCTTCCATGGAGAAGCAGTGATGGCAAATCTGGTGGAGGTTTACGTGGCCTATGTTCATTGTACGAAACAGAACGTTCTACCTATCCCAGACAAAAACGCATAAACCCAGATCAACAAATTTTATGTAAAATAGTATACAAGATTAACAACATACAGTAAAACAAATGTCCCTAATTAAAAGTCAAAACACATACCTAGATTGACAATTCAGAAAAATTAAAACTCTGCACCGTGGATCATCCTACCTTATACTATTCTATCAATAAGTGTGAACAAAATTTCAACCCAAATGAATAATGGAGGGATAAGTCTACTTCAACCCAAATGCAATTACCAAACTTGAAAACCCAAGTATGATCTAATCTACAACCCAGGTCAACTTGTGACCACTGACTTAACCAGACATGGGAAAGTTATACAATTCTGCCAAATTTTAAACCAATATAGAACATGCAAATTAGGAAAATTCAAGTATAGGTTCATCTAGATAAAATTAACAGTATCCGTGTCCCGTAGGTGTTTTTTTTATATTTCACTCCAAAAACAAACATGCCCAAATTAAAATAACCAAATACGAACTTTTCTACCCCATAATTAAGCTAAATACCAAAAAACCCAAATTGAGAAACTCAAATGAAATTTCACCAAAGATAACATAAATTCAAACAACAAAATACCCAAAAACATTTAAGAAATGATTACCTGAGCAGGAGATGCCATGAGCTTGGGAGAATAATCATCAAAGAGGTCAAGATAAGGAGGGGTATCTGAATTAGAATTGATAGGGGGTTTAAGGTTTGGATAAGTAGAAGCAACTGAAGCTAATTTAGTAAGAAAAGGGTCTCGAGGGTTTAAAGGAGGCATTGGAATCTTAGCTGCTGCACTTCTACTGCTAGTACTTCTACAAACTGTTTTACTACTTCTCCATGATTTTCTCTCTGGATAAGCAGATGAAGCCATGGGTAGTTGCAGACAACTAGCCATCTCTCTTCCCTTCTCTTCTCAATTCTAAATCTTTATTGTTACTCTTCGTTCTTCAGATTTGAGAAATGTCTACGGCCTTTCGGATGGTTTAAAGATGGACACCACGGATGAGAAGAAGAACGTCCAATGGGCCGGTGGTCTATTTTACAATTTGGGCTTGGATAATAATAAGCTAACGTTGGTTTACAACTAGATTGATCCAGGTTCAGATTAAGGTCCAGATAATATCCCCACTAAATTTCTGCCAAATTACTGAATTAGTGTGTGTTTAACATGTTAATCACCCAAACAATACGTCTACCATAGATTTGTGACGCCAGTAAGCAGTATGCCACCTAAAAGTATAATTTGTTTGTGGTTAAGAACTATGAGAGAAGAGAAAGTTTCTCATCTTCAAGGTTGTATAATCAGCATTGTTGACTGTGAAAAAAAAAAATGCAGATAAGGTAGCTGACTAGCTGTAGCAGAAATGCGCATGCAAAGGTCATGGTAGCTTAAACCATGGGTGAAAAACAATGATCGCAAAACATTGGTAGTACTAATAATCATACTATATATTTAAATATAAAGCATCCACAGTATTACTATGTGAAATTTCCACATCGGAATGCTGTGACAATTCAGTGCATTACTATGTGAAATTTCCACGTCCGAATGCTGTGACAATTTAGTGATTAATACAATGTATCATGTATGGGAATGACATATTTACCCATGGTAGAGACACATATTTGATGAACAACCTATTTTCCCTGTGACAGTTTATATGGGCAGATGTAGGAATTCCTCCCTCCCATTCGGGATCTACATCTAATATACATTTTCAAAGTCTCATTGTGAAACCCAGCTACTGCACATTGTACTCACATGAATTCACATTCACTGGTCTTTGAGCAAAACCAGTGCACCACCCTGAATGCAGAGATGCTCACAAATGACACAACAGTCTATCAAGCTTTGCGTTGGGTTACAGACTTACAGCAACTACCATCATAACCTCATGACGAGGAGCATCATTTTCACATAACAATCTTGAAAGTTGATAACGTTACTTCAAAAAATAATAGCATTGAAGAGGCGTGCCGTACATCACTATACTCTTAATCTGAATACCATAATAATCTAATAAAGACACCGCACAAAGATTAAACTAATCACTTTTACAATTAACCATAACCCATACTAATTAAGTACTATATGTCACACTCGTGGGCACATCACACTTACCTGCTCACCTACTAAATTTTAATTCACAACATCCATATTCCATACGAACAAACAACTTTAATAGTTTAATTCATCATCACATAAGACTTCCTTAATTAAACAATTCATTCATATTTAAACAGATTATCATTATACTATAGTACTAAGCACATTGGGAAAAAATAAACAAAAACGACTTTCACACATCACAACCATGATATCAGCAGTTCAACTTATTTTCTTAATAGAAAAAGCCAGACCACATATTTGTTCAATACATCAAAAACCTAAAAAACAAAAATAGTAGATAACGATTTACATAAAGAAACCATCAAACCACATCAATTGGCTCTCATTGTGCCATGACACCATCAGAAACAACAACATCCACATTCTGAGCTTTCTCTCCGCCAAACACATTGGCAATCTTCTCAATAGGCACAAGTGGAAGATACGATGATACAGTGTACCCACTCTTAGCTGTAGAACACACAGTCTGATTGTACTTGTCAGCCCAATAAGCAGCTGTGGGGATCACAATGTGTGCAACTTGTGGGAACACTGGAAGCTTGTTCAACCTCTGCCAACCAAATACGGCATAATGCTCGGCTACTGGTTCGTACTTGGCATACAACTGTTTTGCCGTTGGTTCTGACTTGGTGTACACAGTTTTCGCTATGTCAGTAGCTGTATCGACTATACCAACGCGCTGAACTTCTGAAGCCACGGATCGAGCTACCTCTGGAGCCTTTTGAGCTGCTGAGTAAGCTTTGAATGATGCTGATTTCACAAGTGATGGCACGTGACGTCCCAATTCACTTACCGAATAATCTACCTGCACTCACGTGAATACACAAGACGACAACAATCAGTTTCAAAATACATTGAACGTAACGTGCAATTTAAAGCATCTTTGCTTTGCTTTAACTTGCGCTGCAGATTCGAGAATCTAGTACAAATGTACAATTTGTCAGGATAAGGACCAAGCTATTAGAAAAGACGAGAACATTTGCTAATTTAAGCCGACAGTTCTAAAAGGAAATCTTACCTTGCGATCGACAAATTTGAGGAGCTCGATCGGCACATCACGGAATTTCTCATAAACGGGAGAGATAACAGTCTTAACGTTGTCTTCGACGGTCTGAACACCGGTTTTCAAAGGACCAGAGTTCTCTTTAGCGTAATTGTAAAGTCCAGAGAGGGTGAATAAGACCTGAAAAGCCGCGATTTGAACGAAATCGAGATATTTGAGCCTCTGCTCATTTTCTTGTGTCTGCAATCATAAACCGACATAACAAATTAACGTAAATTCTTAATACAAATTGAAAAATACAAGACTTGTAGATCTATCAATTAAAGATACGAAATCTTTCTACTTGCCTCAAATTCATTTGAAGATTGAATCAGTTAAACAATAAAACAAAACTAATTCACTGTAATTTAATCAATTTCAAACTTTATTTCAATAAACATAAACAAACCCTATAACATCAGCAAGATGGATCAACGAATAGATCGACCGTAGAGAGAAACTTACCGTTTCTTGTTGTTGTTTAGCTTCGAATTCTGCCATTAATATTGATTTGAAAGAGAGTTCTTGATATAAAAGCTTTATATAAAACAAGTGTGTTTAACGAAGGGAGGAAAAGGGAATGAAGAAAGGCGAAATATGAAGATTTTGTTACAACAAATTTCCAATTTTATAGAGAAAACACAAGCTACGATGTGAATGCAACACGTGTCGCTTTATTAGCGGTAATGTTTTTGGTCGTACGCGTCAACGGCGGTGATTTGACTCTTCGAGGCTAAGATACATTAGGTTAGATGAATCTCGTGAAAGCGAATAGCTTCGAGTCTTGACACGTGGAGAGCATGTAGTGATTGATATATCAAATTGTACGAGCGTTTCTTACAACTTAAGTATTGTTCATTTGTTCATTGTTATCGACAAGCACTTCACCACTTGACGTCCTGCCGCCGCTGCTGTTGTATGGCACGGATGACTATGTGCTTTTGGCACAGTTTACAAGAAATCACCGCATACAAGAAATCACCGCAAAAGAGATAGCGGTTTGTCAAAACCCCAGACATTTTTTTCGAAATTTGCAAATACCCTACTAAAAATTTTTATTTTGAATCGTTAGCAGAATATGACGTGTTTAAATGTAGTTGACGTGGTTTTAATTTAAATAAATTGAACACGTGTTTTAATCCAGTTCAATAGATGATTTTAATCCAACCAGTTATACTCTATTCATAATGTGTGACAAAGTATATTAATTAAGAAGTTGTCTTCTTCCCCAAAATCCTAACCTAAATCATAAAAACTAGAGAATAAAAAATTATTTACTTTGATTGGGAAGTTTCAGAGATTTCTGTAAATTGTTTATCTTGTTAATATTGATGAAAGTTATATGTTTGTTGAACAAATTGTCACATAGTTGAATTGGGTTTTTCAAATTTCTTTGTGCTTGTGGGTTTATGTTTCTATAATTTGAACTTAGTAGCTTGATTTTTCAAATTCATGTGGCAATTGGGCACAAATCAACTTTGAAGATAAGTATAAAGATGTAATAATCTATTCTGTTCACTCTGCCTTTAATTCCTTCTCATTCACAGATTAATGTGGTATCTAACTGTGTTGAAAGTACATTATTAGTAGTAGAGAAGGGAAATTAGGGAAAACACGTTTCTCTAGTGTTTCCCATATATGAGAACAACCAATGTAAAGAGGTGAGAAATAAGAGTTGAAAGAAGAGCAATATTATTGTTTGTCGAGGTTTTATACTATAAAAATCTTCAAGACTTATTTTTGGATTATACAGTATAAAATTAACAGGGTTTGGCAATTGATCAAGTATTGTTAAACATGTGTTACTAACAAGAACACTTATTGTTTCAAGTTTTTGCGAAATTTGGTGCTCTGTTGTTGACGTCTGTATGTGGAGTGTAATGGAGAACAACTTGTTGTGCTTGTGTCCCATCTTCATGTTTTAATGTAGATTGGTTATAATAAACAACACTACGTACTACTTGTTGCACTACTTGTACAAGTAGATTAATGAAGATTATTAGGGTTTTGGAATAGGTGAATGTTCCCAAAAGGGGAAGAAGATGACTGGTTTCGATAGATTTAGAATATATCACAACCATTGGATCATAACACATCTGTTCACCATATTAGAACATGTGTTAGTTTATTTAAGTTAAAACCACATCAGTTGCATTATTATTAAATATAAGACACGTTAGATTCTGCTAACGATTCATTGACGGAATCGTTAACTTCCTAGGGTGAAAACAAAATAAAAATCTTTAGTAGGGTATTTGTAAATTTAGGACTATTGAATTCCCTAAAGAGGTTCCAGAAGAACTCCCAGAACTCCCTGGTGTCATTCAA
>JABWDY010021206.1:6728-17489 GCA_013358455.1 Thalictrum thalictroides | reverse complement strand
AGATGTGGCCACTAATTTGAATTTTTTTGTTTTGGCCCCAAGCAATGGCTTCATGGGCATGCCCTCAGGGCCGGCTTTGACCACAAGGTAGTTGTCAAATTCTTAAAAGATAACATATTTTCTCGTTTTGGTACTCCTCGTGCGGTCATAAGTGATGGTGGCTCCCATTTTTGTAATAAACCTTTTGAAGCCTTAATGAAAAAGTACTCCATCACTATAAAGTAGCCACCCCTTACCATTCACAAACAAGTGGACAAGTTGAAATTTCTAATCGGGAAATCAAACATATTTTAGAGAAAACAGTACGTCCTAACCGTAAGGATTGGTCACAACGTCTGAATGATTCTTTTTGGGCTTATAAAACTGCATATAAAACTCCGATAGGAATGTCACCTTATAGACTTGTCTATGGAAAAGCTTGTCACTTGCCTGTAGAATTAGAACATCGTGTTTATTGGGCCATTAAAAAGTTTAATTTTGACATGGCAAAAGCTGGATCACATCGTAAATTCCAACTGAACGAGTTAGAAGAGTTAAGAAATGAGGCATACCAAAGTGCTAAAATTTATAAACAAAGGACTAAAATATTCCATGATAAATCAATTCTTAGAAAATCCTTTGAACCTAATCAAAAAGTTTTATTATTTAACTCTAGGTTGCGTCTTTTTTCTGGTAAGTTGCGTTCTCATTGGACTGGACCATATATTGTGAAAACTGTGTACCCACATGGTGCCGTAGAAATAGAAAACCCAAAAGATGGTCATGTGTTTAAAGTTAATGGTCAATGTTTGAAACAATACTTAGAAAACTTAGTTGATGTGATTGTGGAGGAAGTTGATTTGATTGATCCTATCTACCAAGATTAAAGTCTTTAGTCGTTATAGTATGAGTAACTTCGCATAATTCCCAATGGTGGATGTGCGAAGTATATGTCTTGCTGAAGACGTTAAACTTAGCGCTACTGGGAGGCAACCCAGAATGTTATTATTATTGGAAATATGGTTTTTATTTTACAGAAACTTGAAGATGCGCTTGATATGGTAATATTCTTCCGTTTTATTTTCCAAATTTATGTGTTCATTTTCTTATACGCTTACATGTTTATACATTGAGGACAATGTTCACTTTAGGTTTGGGGGTATATGGGAAAAAATTTAAAATTTTTTGAAAACCAATTTCCTGATAAAGGTAGAAAATGGTGATTTTCAATGATGATAAATATGAGCTTTTATTGAAATAATTAGGAATTACTGATATTTGAAATTCTCGTATGATCATTATTGCATGTAGACTATATTTTGTCACTTAACATAGATTTCATTCATGAAAATCTTGGCTAGTTTATCTTTGTGCATGATAGTGTTTAGTAACATGAGTCAAGTTAAAAAATGATCGATCTTCTAAGAAACCCCAAGAATAGTGCGGAGATTACCATAACCTAGTGAGATTTGAGCCTTTCTTTCTTTGGAGTGTATTTACGTACATCCGGGCCTGAGGGACCTATTTCTAGCTAAATTTTGAGTTCGTTCTTAGTCTTTTCATTTTATTTTGCTAAGTTGATTACAAAGGATGAAATCAAGTGGGTGTAATATAAACTCAGGTTTTGTAGTCTATTTCAAGGCGAAATCACCATATCTTAACCTTAGAAATAACGATAATCATTAGAAAACCAATTTTTAGCCTTTTAGCCTACCGTTGTATTAATTATCCAACTAGGAGCCCCTTTGAGCCTTTTTGTTAGCCTTTCCTTTATTAACCCTACTTCCTTTACCTAACTCCAATTAGGAGTATAACCCTAAATATATTATTTCCTTACCTATTTAGCCGGAAATATCAAGGATGGAAAGTTTGATGAAGAAATGAGAACAAAATGTCTCCAAGCTAGAAAGGAAGCTTATTTTACATATCAAAAAGTTTGAAGATATATTTGCATACTATTCTCTCCTCTTGAACAAGAAAAAGAAAAGTCCAAGAAAAAATATAAAAAGTGAAGAAGTTCCCCAAGTTACAAATCAAAGTGAAGAAATGAGTATAGAAGAAATTTCTACAAAAGTTCTCAAGTGTCCTAGTATAGAAAACCTTTGATATTTTCGGCATTTCTTATCCTTATATCCCTTTTTTGTTAGCCAATACCTAAGCCAAATTGCAACCCATACATGTTTGTTTGATTTAAGGTTAGATTTGGAGAAAAGTGGCGAGTAGGTGAGAAAATGCTGAGGTGAAATACCCGACATCCTTGTATGTAATCAACATTTCCATTCATAAGAGACTAATTCATAAAATGTCCGTTCTTTTATGTTGTATTATGCAATATGTGGGACATTTGTTTTTCTTTCTATTCCTCACATATGTAGTGCATGTACATTCACACACACTTCTGAGTGATTATTTATTTTGAGTGTATGCCCGGTGAGGATTAAATTGAAGCACTATTTCCAAAGGTGACTTAGAAGTGAGATCATTTAGATACGAGAATCATGTTATGATGCATTACTTGCATTTATATATACTATGCCGAGATGATTAGTGAATAATTTCTATCTTAGGAAATAACGTTAAGTCCTATGTATTGATGTTGATTATTTGGATGAATAATGGAAGCATGATCTTTTTATTTTAGAAAATCCATATTCTTCTGAGAATGCATGTCACCATATCTATCTTTGAATTTTATGGGTAAATTCACAGCAAACCCTCACGAAACAACACTCGTCCATTAGAGGTAATCTAGTGGCTTAAAGGCTTATTACATATGCTAAATGTAATCGTGATGCCTACGAAAGTGAGTTAGAATTTATTATTTCTTTTTAGTTTAATTTCCATTAGTTTTGCTCGAGGACAAGCAAAATATAGGTTTGGGGGTATTTGATATACGTGAAAATACTACATTTGCCGCGCATTAATGCATATCACCAAGCGCTATATAATAACAAATATTACCTTGTTAGTGTATTTTTATTGTTTTATAGGAATCGAAAACCAATTAGCAAAAAGTATTAAAAATTTGCGAGAAAATGGAGTAATATGCATAGATCGCGTGTGGCGACCAGATAGGCAAATGAGATCGTGCTAGGCAACCAGGCAGCAGTGCAGCAACAGTTATGTGTTTTGTTGGGCTGAGGCTGGACCATACTTGATTTAAGTGAGAAGTACTACATCAAAGCTTATAATGAGTAATGTAACAACCAGCCTATGAACCATGGAGCACCGGATCAAAGCTTATAACCTTTGATTCCAAACAGCAGCAGAACGTGTACGAGAGAAAGAATTCCATAGCAAATCAATTGCTTGAGCATCAAGTCAGATCGAAACGCAAAAAACTTGGAAACTCATCTATTATGCTGACTCAATCTCTTCTCTGGATCAAAATCTCTCTCCATTTTCGGTCCACCTCTCTCTTATATATATGGGAAGAATAAAAACCTAAAAAGGAGGCTGCCACCGAAATTAAGAGAATAAGAAGAGAAGAAGACAGCAGCAGCAGCGGTAGCACAGTAGCAGAGACAGCAGCGTGGAAGACAAGAAGAACATGAATTTTGTCATTAATAACCAATTCTAAACCCTTCTTTGTTTCTACCATGATTATGTCTAGCTAAACCTCCAATTAGGGCTTAGATGAATCCCTAGATTGGATTAGAATTTTGGTTGTTTAATTGTATCATTCTTTCGAATTCGCACTTTATTGAATTAATTTGGTTAATCTCCGATATTTATGAGAATTGCATTCACCAATTATATCTAGTACTAGCAGGAGTGATCTCGGAAATTGTAGAGTTTATGGTGAGTTGGATTTGAGTTGCGTTGAATATCGAAATGTAATTTATGAAATTTGATGTTAAAAGTAAAATATTTTATTGATTTGAAATATAGGAAGAAAGTATTTTTGCGGGTTAGGTAAAAATTGTTATTATATTATTTGATTTCATATGATAAGTAGGCGGAATGATATCGGATGATTATTAATGCCGAAGAGTGTGCAATTGTTTTGGATTCGGTTGATTGGAAGGTTGGTTTTAATATTATGTAAGTATTTGGTGGTAGTGCAGTTGTGGAATTGGAGCAAGAATTATGATGTTTGCAAGGGCTACGAAGTTGTTTGGGAAGAATAGTAATGTTTATAGTAATTATGTGTAGTGGTTATGTAGGAGCGGATGCGGTTTTGTGAAATGGTAAATTTGAGGAAAACAAAGGAAGTGTTAAAAGTATTAAGAGAAAAAGTAATTCTGAAAAGGAGGTTGGGTTTGATTTTGGCAGGTTGATCTGTAAAAATTGTATTTCTATTAGATTAATGATGCAGATTGTTTGTTGGGAAGAATGGGTTATATTTGAATGGGTAGGGAACAAAAGTAAATGTATAAGCAAAGGAATGGTGTGATAGTTTTGTAAGTCTGTGTGGAACGATCATGTTTTTCAAAAGGGTTCAGTTTATCTAACATATTATATGGTGATATTGATGACATTTTGGTTGTACTATTTTTTATTTCTATTATTGGCGTACGGGGAGCAGTATGTATTATGGAAATGGGCAAAAATAGGGAAGTCGGACGTGAATATAGTTGTTTTCATAGTGCGGGTTATGAATTGGTTTTGGGTGGAGAGAAAGGAATATTAAGGTTGTTAAAGCCACTTCATGGACATGGTTAAACCTGTCAAAGTCTGCGATGGAATTGCTGAAATCGATGTTGTTTACAGACTTAATGTTTGGCTGGTTATTTGTTATGATATAGCAATGGTAAATATTTGGTGCTGTCGCAAAGCGTATGTGAATTCTGTATCTGTAGGTTGTTTGATTCGTAGTTTGAAAGGTGGATGATGAGGCTGTTAAATGGCAGTTATAGCAGGGGTATGTTCTGTTGGGTATACTCTGTCTAGACGGAGAGTTGTTTTTTTTTCAGATTGGCCAAGGCAGTTGGCTGAGGAAGGCATGTCTTTTGGGTAGTGAGAGGTGTGCTGGCTTAATACTTTGGTTCAGCTTGGAATAGTTTTAGCCGATCAGTTTGAATAAATTCTTATTTTGATAAAAAAAAAAAAAAGGAATATTTGCTAAAAAAATGGGAATGAGGACAATATAATTGTTGGGGTGGTTGTGTTTACTATGATGGTTGTTATTTTGGTTTGTGTTGATATGTAGATTGAGCATAATTGTAATGTTATTTATTGTGAAATGTTTGATGTTTTTTTGATGAAATGTAGAAATATATTAAGAGTGGCAAAGTTACACTCCTGATCATTATAGGCAAGGTATTGTTAGGTTTGAAACACCGTATACAGATATGCCTATATGCATACAAAGCATTCCACTGTCGCCATACCCTTTTGCTCTTGGGATAAACATTACATACAAAGCTAACAGAATCTCATATCTAAGGTAGGCAATGCTGGCTGATCTGTAGTGCATGAACAGGTTGTTATATCTTTCCTAATTGGACTGCATTGGTAAAGGCTACTGCTATCTGTTTGAATTACATTGCATCTACTGCTGCGAAATACTGTCTGTCCTGTATTGCATAGCTTTGCTTGCTACTGGTGTGAGCACCTATGAGTATCTGCGAAACGTTGTTGATGGTTTGTTTGTGAAACTAAAATAAAAAAGGTTGAGGATATCCATCGTTAAGGTATGCTTTTTTGTAAGTGGGGTAGTAGGGTAGTGGGTAATGTTGTAATGGAGAAAAGTCGGTTTTTTTTGGGAGGGTAGGTATGTTGTGGACAAAAGTGTTAGGTGTGGATGTGTGGTTGTTGTAATAGTTTTGATAGATAAGGCTATATTATTTGTGGTTATTGTGGTAGTTATATTGAAATTGAGTTGAAATGAAATGAAGATTTAGGATGAAAGTAGAATTTGTGCTGAAAAGTTGTGTTATAAATAGAAGGTATAAGGTTGTAAGGTGAACATTGAGTCGAATGGTTAAGAAAAAGCAGCGATGAAATTATTTGTTCATTATCATTGAAAAGATACATAATATGCTTTTGAGTTGCATAGTGAAGTATTGAAATTGCAGCAGAAATAGAGGGGATAAGGTTGAAGTGTAGAAGGTTAGCGTTCATTGTATGAAAGTGTTAGAATTGGAGGGAAGTATGGAAGTTGGAGGTGGTTATTTGTAAAGAACTAAATGCTTGTAATTTAATGTAAATTCGAAGGGTTGGAGTTAATTTCATTTGTTTTTTTCCGTAGAATGTAATACAATAAAAATAGATGCGATATAGTTGTTTTTGTTGATAGGTTTGATTGAAATAGAGGAAATGTGGTTCGTAGTGTTGATGGATGTGATTGATTATGGGTTTTATAATATTAAATTAGAATAGAATAATGGGATCTGCGATTTACTTGAAGAGAAGGAAAACCATTTCTTATATGCCAGTTTTAAATTGAGGCATGAAAAGACCAAGTATTTATTATGAAATGGCAGAAGGAATGAGATGAAAAGGATAGTATGTATATGATAGGAGTAGATGTTGTTGGATTTTTGTTAGTGTTAAAGGAATAGTAATGTGTATTGAAGCGGTTCAATGAAAGAATTTGTGAATGTATAAATAATGGGAACATCAAATGCGGCAGAAAGATGTTTATGTTTGTTTGTGTTGTAGTTGTTTACTTATTTTGTTTTGGAATTAGTAAGGAATTTGGTTAAGTTTTAGTGGATGTTTTGTAAATGTGAATAAATTTTCAGTTGCCATTTTCAGTGGAATATTTGCAAGTATTAATAAATTCTGTTCTTAAATTTTATGAACGATGCTATTTCATTTTATATTTTGTTTAAGTTATAAAAATGTTATGTTTTATTTTTTTGAAGGCCATAAGTAATGTAGAAAGGAGATATATTTTAGAAGGTGTTATGTAGAGAAGTGAAGGTAAAACAAGGAAATACAATTGTTAGAATTGTGAAGAAGCGGTAGGTTGCATTGTTGAAATTATAAGGGGTGGTATGTTGCATTTTTGAAATTGGGAAGGGGTGGTGGGTTTGATGTGGGATGGCCATTTGATTTTGCAATTGATAGTATAAATTATAAGTTGTAAGATGAATTATAATTTGTTGTTTTCTGTATATTTTATAAGTTGTCATATAAAGAGTGGAAGATGAAGTAAGCAAATAGAACTGTTAGAGTTGTGAAGAGGTGGTAGGTTGCATAATTGGAATTAGTGGTAGGGCATAATGTAATAATAGACATGTAGTAGGTATGGGAGATTCATGTATGTGATTTGACATAGGTTAGGTTCTATTATTTGTGTGGGGTTTTTGAGTGCATTGTTGAAATGCAATAATAGTATAGGTTGCAAAATTATTGATAAAACACTAACGTGTAGACATAGCTGTCATTGTAGTTTTTGTAGATAATGTATGTGGAATAGTCGTAATAGCAATAATTGGTAATAGTTTTTATGTCTATAAATATAGATACAATCTATCATTAAAGCAAGAGTGAGAAGTAACATATTTTTATTTGTTATCAGTGTTAAGAAAGGTGATAAGAAAGAAATAAAGATATGTGATTATTTTCAATGAATGGGTTTGTCGATTGGAAGTATGGTGTTTATAAAGAAGAAATATTTATTTTGAATGAAGAAAGAGATAATATGGTTTTAAGTGTAAGTGCGAAGAAGTAGTATGGGATCGGCGATTTACCAGATAAGGAACTCAATGAAATTGAAACTCCGTCTTCGTATTGGAAGAGTGGTGCTATTATTTTGAGTTTGGGATGGGTATGACGTGAGACGACATGTACCCAGTTGTAGGTGTGGGGAGTTAATCGTTTTCCACAATCGACGATACAATTTGTAATGGTGAGAAAGAATGTATTCTTGTGGTATTCTTGTGGTATTATTGTGGAAGAGTTTATGGAAGAAAAAATTATTAGAAGGAATTTTTTTTTTACAATTGGAATGAGCTTTGGGCAAAATTAAGCTTATAATGAATTTTTGTGTAGTAAAAATTGAATTGAACGGTCCGACTGTTTTAAAATGATTATTTTGTATTTGTACTTTGGAATATAAAGCATATAATTATTTGTTGTGTTAATAAAATTGGTTAATTAATTTCAGGAAAGTCGGGTTTTTTTTTAGGTTTTTGTTGTCTTTATTTGGAGGGTATGACTAATTTACAAAGCAGATATATTTATAAGATGTATTAAATTTATAAAGCAGGTAATGCATTTATAAGTTGTCTTAATTTAGAAAGGTGAAGGTGGAGTAATTTATATTCGAAGAAAAGTGAAGGTCGAGTAGTGAAATGGGTTAGTATTACTTTCCAAATTTGAAATTCTGACCATTTTGTGATGAAGTACTGCATATGTTCGTGATGTAGTTGATTGAAGATGAAGTACAGAAGTTGAAGCGATAGATTTGTGAAGCGCTGACAGGTTGTGTGAGCTAAATTGTTGTTAGGGTATAATGTAATAACAGATAGAACCTCTTTTTTCTGCGACAACAGGTATATATTGTATTAACAAAAACATATAGTAGACATAGAGCAGGTAGTAAAGAGACGTACAGCAGGTAGTACACGTATAGCAGGCAACAATTAACCAAAAAAAAATGAAGAAGATATAGAGCAGGCAGTAACAGACAGCATGCATTTTGATGTTAGAAAAAAAATGAAGAACAACTCCTTTCTCTACGATGGGAGGTATATGTTACATTAACAAAAATCAATGTCAAAGACAGGGTAAGTGCTGTACATATTAGATAATTACAAAAGATGCAACAAAAGAGCCAAATTGAAAATCAATTGGAATTGAAAGATGTCCACAAAAGGTTGTTGCTTGAAAATGTTGTTGATTTAGGTTGACTCACTTGTCATCCTCTTGCTTCATTTTTTTGGAACTGCAGTCAACCCAATCAATGAAGTTTGAAATAGTGAAAGGCATATCCGGATGGTCTAGTTTGAAATCTGCTATTTTGATCTCAAATTTGAGTTTTTTGCCAACAATTTCGTCTATAGCATCTTTAAGTGCCATGTCTCCTGCAAGCTGAAATAATTTTGAACTCAGTGTTACAAATGAGATCATCCAAATTGCATTTTTTGTTAAAATATGTTTATATTATTGTATAGCTAACCTCAAGACTTAAAGTGATGAGGTCATCCAAACTTTTGCCCACCAAATTTTTTGTTGTGTCTTCAAATGCAGTAACATCTTTTTCAGCAGTTTCATCTTGTATCTGGAATTTGATTCTCAGCCTGAATAAATTATAACAAATTATTTACAAATATATCAATTTGATATTGTACGAAAATAGGGAACCTTTATATGTACCTGATCATAGGTTCTTCAATTAGTTTCTTGCACCTGAAACACCAATATGATTCATGGTCTTTACTAACTCCAGTTTTGCAAGTGGTGCACGCATCATAGTAGAAGCCATCGTCATGGTAGACTTTAGTGATTTTTGCTACACATGTTGCTTTCAGTGGCTGCAAGCACAAAAGATGAACAAATATAAATGTATTTATATTTATGTAGTTTTGAAGGCAAAATAGTTGAAATATGGCTGAATGTTGAACCTGTTTTGCTTCTTTAACTAAGATAATAATGTCTTGGATTTTGTGGTCTTCCTCAACACGATTTCTCTTAGAAGAGAGTTTATTCGGTCTGGTAGTAGCAAGGGATGCGATTAAGCAAACAATTAATATTAAAACATATATAGGATGTAATAATTGGTGATTGTGGGTACGCACAAATTGATGAGTGCCGAGGCTTGAGGAATATTGATGTCGATGTATACTTTCGTAGCATAAGTAGCTTGCAAATAAACCTCTTCTGTAAATCATATATGTATACTATAATAATTGAATGTAGATTCAACTGATAAGATAATAAAAATTCAACAATCGTAGGTTATGACCTGCAAACCTTTTTACAATGAGGGAAGTGACGCCGACAACTGTCTCATTTTTTGTGGCTGCTAGCAATGGGTCAAATACCTCTAGACTTCTTCCCCAAAATGCAATCCTGATTTCATCTCCTCTGAGAATGATATATATAAACAAAAAAATTGTGTAATTTAGCGCATAAAGAGTAAATGTTTGATGTTTACAGGCTAAATTTAATGCAGAGCAGATGATAGGTATGTGGGAGATGCCTGAATATTGTTAGAATGTGGTACCTTTCATTGGTTAGAAAGATATCTTGTTTTAAAGCCTCTCCTGCACGGGTTTTGATTTTTTTGCAATTTTTTTCTACTGAAGTGAGCAGGCCTGCAACATCTGTTTATTGTGGGAGAAAAACAAAGGAGCTATTAGTAAAACCAAAATATTTAGCTATAAGAATTTGGAAATGTTTGCGAAATATACCCAACAGTTTGATTAGTTTTTTCGACTTTATGTTCAAGTTCGTTGAAATCCACAAAGCTGAATTTTTGGGTTGGGAAATTCTCGGCATTGTGTTCTGGGCTTACTTCAGTGGTTGACTTGAATTTGATTTTAAATGGCTTGTTGAGGGGACAATAGTTTCTATCTTTCGTTTCGACCAGAAAATCAGATAGAATTATGACTTGTTCTTCTTTTAGCTGGTCTTTGTATTTGTCAAATTGGTCGGATGGCACCGATGCATGCATCAGGTCACATGTGAGCAAAAAAAAGAAAAAGGTATATATTGTATATATAAGAAGTTAAATCTTGCACTAATTTGTGTTGATGAGAAATTAAAAAAGTTTGGAAGCTAACTTTTTTGCCAATCAGGATCATGCCAAGACTTGGTGGAGTGGATTTTCCTATTTGGAAGACTTCCCATAGCCTTTCGATACGGACAAAAAGCTCCCAGTTATGT
>JABWDY010021173.1:0-20485 GCA_013358455.1 Thalictrum thalictroides | reverse complement strand
TAAAATATAAAGTGGTTACTGTTGTTAGCGTTCTTGTCGCCATCTCTCTTCTTTCCTTTTCCCACTTAACCCGCGTTTTCTTCTTTCTTCTTTCCCATTTTCTCCAAATTTCACAATTTTCCATTTCTTTTTTCTCTTTCTTTCGTTTTCGATTGGCATCTCTTCTCACCAAATTTTATCATTTAGATTTCAATTTTGAGTTGGTTTTCATAATTACTCTGTTTCTGTACACTTTCTCCATGGTTTCGAGCTTTATTGATCATGGACACATGGTACAAGTGTTTCCTTCCTTTCTTTTTATTGAATTTGGTTTATTTTCCCTAATTTTAATATTTTTTGAATTTAATGTAATATATTTGATAATTTCATTTCCATTTATATAGTGAATTATGTGATTTTTAAGTATTTATTGAAATCTATTGTGTTCTCTCTGCTGATCACACCTGTTAGATTAATTTAAGTTTTGAATATATTTGTTATTGAATTTTGCAATATTGTATATTACAGGATCTTGGTTACAACGGAATTGAGCTTTTACAATCTTAGTTCAAGTAGTACTTAATTGAAATGATGCAGGAAGGGAAGAATCAAGTTTGTTACTTAGTGAAGAACACCAACGAAATGAGAGTCTTGGCAGTTTGCAGAAGTTTCTTCTTGATGTATATAATTCATGAGATTGATATTTAGTAGTGTAAGCTAGTTTCGGAGTGAAATAATGTGATGTAGTATTTACTCTAGTTGATATTGGTTGCATTGATGAAAGAGCCTAGACGTCGTTATAAAGGTTCTAGAATGAATTGGAGAAAATTAGTATGTGTTGTAGCCATCATGACTGCAGTGGGTGTTGTTTTACAAACTTATGTACTTCCTTACCCTCTAAACAACTGGTTTCTTGTCCCGCCGGTGACAGTCTCCTTGTCCAAAGTTTCCAATAGTACACTTCTTGTGAGAGAGACTCTTCCGATGGTATCTTTTCCGTCAGTTGTCTCAAACAATTCATCAAACGTCACTCTTGAAATAATTCCATCAGCACCAGTTGTGGAAGTGAGAGCTGAAGTTTCTTCTAGGAGGGGTAAGGCAAATACGAATACTAACAAAAAGAATTCTAATGAACCGAAGGTCGTACCTCAACCACCGCCAAAACTAGTTGTACCCCGTCAGGTATGATTTAGTTTGCTTGCCCTTTTTTTCTTTATGATGTATTGTGTCCATGTATTAGGAGAATACTAATTATTGTATTCATTCTTTTTATGTTTTTTTTTAGAGACCCATCTGGTCCTTGCCACCAGACAAGGCACTTTTGTATGCGAAGAAGGAACTTGAGCATGCTCCAATTGTTGTGGATGACCCTGATTTGTATGCCCCCTTGTTTCGGAATGTTTCCACCTTTAAAAGGTAAGTCTAATTATGTCTGTAACTAGACAAGTAAGCGTTTTAATGTTTTTTTGAACAAATATAAGTGAGTGAAACAAATATTGCATGGATCTTAAAAGGTAAGCGTCCAAGAATTTGGACATAACAACACATTCTCACACATTAATTGGAAAGGGATGATGATTTCCCAAGAAATGGGATGAGTTTTATGGAAACTTGGAGGGTGTATAAGAGGAGCTGTCGATGGGAAAAAAGTCTATGTTAAAGAAAAAAAGAGGGCCTAGGTATTGGGCTATTGGCTATGAATTTTACATGAAAAGTTCACAAGTTTCACATAAATATGCTGACAGGCTGACAGCAGATAGAGTCTTATTTTATAGTCTAGAAGGCATGAGTATGTATGATGGACTTATCAATAGAGTTGGCATACATATCGTAAGTAGTTGTGCTTACTTGCAGTGCACTTGAATTGCTCTGTTTGATTGGTGTATGGAAGTGCATTAGAATTTAGAAGTCAACCATATTTTTAGCTTATTTTATGAGAAAAGTCTTGAAATATCAGATAGATCTGATTTTGTGTGTGACTTGTAAGTTAACTCTTCTTGCAAAATGTACTAAAAGAAATTCCCACAAAATTTACAGTATACTGGCGATAATAAATCCCACAAACTTGGTCACCGATGTTGATTGTATGTTATGATTTATATGCTTTGTGCTTAACTTATTCAATGCTTGAAATACTTAAGATTACTATGTTTTCATTTGAACCATATTACTAAGAGCTATCAAATGGTTCAGGAGCTATGAACTCATGGAAAGCATACTCAAAGTGTATATCTACAAGGAAGGAAAAAGACCAATTTTCCACCAACCTCATCTCAGGGGAATATATGCTTCTGAAGGTTGGTTTTTGAAGTTAATGGAGGAAAACAGGCAGTTTGTTACAAGGGACCCAAAAAGGGCACACTTGTTCTACCTTCCATATAGTGCGCGCCAGCTACAGCTTGCTCTTTATGTACCTGATTCACACGATTTAAAACCCTTATCAATCTTTCTTAGGGATTATGTGAACATGATTGCTGCAAAGTATCCTTTCTGGAATCATACCCGAGGAGCAGATCACTTTTTAGTTGCTTGCCATGATTGGGTACGAAATCTTTATCCTACAAATTTCTTTTGGATAAACTGGTAGTGTTGTTCCTGCTCATTTGAAATTAGAAAAGAAGAAGAGTGTATCAAAATAAATAACTGCATTGGTTTATGCGCTTTGTTTCACTTACTGAAATATTTTAGTGGTTTCATTAACCTTTACAGCTTTCATACTCTAGCTATAATGCGTGACTGCGAAGAAATTTGGCCATCCCAAGGCAGAGTTATATTTCAAAAGTTATTCTTTGTTTTGGTGTCCAAATTATATTCAACTCTATGATGCCCACCAACTAAAATTCATGGAGAAGTTTTCTGTCCAAAGTATATAATACAACCTTGTTGTAATTTGACTATATTTTTTCTACTCTTGGAAAAATCTGTGACATAAAGCCTTGAATCCTTTGGACGAAAACAAATTTAACATCTGGGATAGGATCAGCGTATCAACTTGATATACAGTATAATATATCTTCCGTATCCGCGTATCGGATACGTAAGAGTATACCATATAGATAGGCTTAAGCAGTCATGCTAAGCTGTCAAATTCCCATTTGTGATATTCCAATGTATCTTACATGTACCACTCAAGAAGATATTTGCACAATCCGCACTTCACAGAGTTCTGCTGTATGTTTATTTTAGCATTATTTTTTTCTTCTCTATATGAACGTGTTTGTGTCTGTTATTTTGGTCCTGTTCTTACCTATCACAGATCATTCCCATACCAACATTGTGTTGTTTGGTTTATATTTCTTTCAGGGACCATACACTGTGACTGAACATAAAGACCTTTTCAGAAACACTGTAAAAGCTCTCTGTAATGCGGATCTATCTGAAGGAATCTTTGTCCCGGGAAGGGATGTCTCGCTGCCAGAAACAACAATAAGAAGGCCCAGGAAGCCTCTCAGAGGCATTGGAGGAAAGAGAGTTTCTCAACGCCCAATCCTTGCTTTCTTTGCGGGAAACATGCATGGTAGGGTCCGTCCTGCTCTGCTTCAATACTGGGATGGCAAAGATGCAGACATGAGGATCTATGGGCCTCTACCCAACCGAGTTGCACGGGTGATGTCTTATGCATTACACATGAAGTCGAGCAGATTCTGTATTTGTCCAATGGGATATGAAGTAAACAGCCCTAGAATCGTGGAGGCTATCTATAATGAGTGTGTCCCAGTGATCATTGCCGATAATTTTGTCCTTCCATTCAGTGAAGTGTTGGATTGGAAGTCTTTCTCAGTGGTTGTTGCAGAGAAGGATATACCAAATTTGAAGGACATTCTCTCAGCTATACCATTGAGAAGATATATGTGGATGCAAACGAATGTGAAGATGTTGCAGAAGCATTTCCTTTGGAATCCAAGACCAATTAGATATGATTTGTTCCACATGGTTTTGCATTCTATTTGGTTAAACAGGCTAAACCAGATTCAAATTCAGCCGCAATAGTACATTCTTGAGAGTTTCTATGTACAAGTAACAGCTTCTTTGGCAATGGGCAGATAAATTACTAGAGACTTGGAGAGCTTAAATCTCAGGAGGAGCTTGGTGGAGTTATTTTTGCGATAATAGAGGGATTTATCACGTTCATTCTTTGGCAAGCAAAGTTCCTGGATTAACAATCTTGCGATCCTTTGGGGATTGTTCAAGATCTATCAGTTGGGATACATAAAGCCAATAGCAGCAATAATGATTTGACAGGGAAGAGCAACTGATCCAATTGAGGATCTGTAATTCTAGCATGACATTGTCAATTGCGATAGCTGGTTGGACACGGCTACTCCTACATGGTAACTATTTTTGTTGGCTGTATGTTGGAGCTCTGGGCTTTCATCATCAGTATCCACATTTGCGTAGTTTAAAGCAGTCTTTTTCTTTCAATGTAAGTAGTTGAAGTCTGCATGGAAACCAAATGTTTTATGATTATCTCCTTTCGGTGTAATTATTTTCTATAGTCAGGACTTAGGAGGCTTGACTAATTTTGGAATAGAAATCTTTCCAATTCAGAATGAATAGAATGTTCCATCAGGTCATTCGGGGTAGCATGGATATTCTTGATGATATCAAGATACTGATGATTATATATGTTTATGGTTTGATAATAGGCATCAAACAAGTGATTTATCTTTCCATTTTACTGTCTTACTTCAAGTCTGATTTTTTTTATCTTTTGAATTGCAGGAGACAAAACATAGGAGGATTCATACTTCATGGGTTCTAGCAACAGACACAGACTGGATTGGAACTGGAAACTTGTAGGTGACTCCTGAAAAAGGGATTTTTTAGACTTAACCCCCCATTTTATGACCATGATTGGAGAAAACCCCCCCATTTGTCCAAAATTTGACTTAACCACCTTCCGTCTCTCTGCCGTTCCTCCTCATATTTTTCTGACCTTTATACCTTCCACTAACTATTAGACTTACTTGACTTGCTTAGCTATGGCTGCCTCTTCTTTCTTTTCTTTTTTTAAATAAAGATGTTCCTCGATCATTAAATACTTGTTAAATTATTACTGGTTGTATATATTGTTATGGGAATTTTCGGCACACTTCTCTCAACATTTTCTTCTTCCAATAGCTTGGATAAAAGATGAGCAGAGTAAATTAAAAATCAGATGTCACAGACCTATTTTGTTCAATTTGATTGAGCTCCGTCAAAATTTTCTTCTCTAACATGGCTAGCCATAAACATCAGATGCAGCATATCTCTTAGAACGTTTGATCTTCTCGAGCTACACATGCCAATCCATAAAAAGTTACATCTTTTGAATTCCAAATTCTTCATAAACCCCATCCTTTGTTTCTCCAATTCAATCATCTGCCTCTGCTTCACTCCTTCAAATTTCTCATAAAATACCCCAAATTGCACTATAGCTTGTGCCAACTCCTTAACACCATCAACTTCCTCATCTTTCCTATGGTTGCATCTCCTAGTCATAATGAAAACTCAAATCTTAATGTTATAGCTAGTGATCAACAACATAACTTTAGGATATATGTTTTTCAAGATGATTTGAGAGTGAGATGTCAATAGTACTACTCCTAATATTACTAATGCCATTGCAATGGCTTTCTTCAATTTCTCTTCTTCTTCAGTTTTGATACTCAATTCAAGCTACTCAAACGATTAATTGACTACTGATTGATTGTATTTAATAACCAGTGTGGTTATTAATCAAACTATTTTGTTAACCATCTTGCGATATCTAAGCCCTAACTTGATGATGGAACCTGTGGGGAAGGTTTACTTATTGTAGATCTAGGGTTTATCTGACTAAAGGAAGAAAGAAGAAGATAAGGTTGGGGGGTTAAGTCTAATAGTTAGTGGAGGGTATAAAGGTCAAAAAAATATGAGGAGAAACGGCAGAGAGACGGAAGGTGGTTAAGTCAAATTTTAGACAAATAATTGTTCTCCAATCGTTGTCATAAAAGGGGGGGGTTAAGTCTAAAAATCCCCCTGAAAAAGAACACATTCTACTATAACAAATTATGGTTTAGAATTTTGGATGCAACAGTTGCATTCTTTTGTGGAGAAACCATGCTGTATTAGATCAATACGATAAGAATAGAAGATGTCACTGAGCCATTAGTAAGGGAGGATTTTATCAACTACATAAAGTAATGTATATACAGTTGTTCAGAGGATTGAATCTCACTCCTCTAGAAGTACAAGCTCCGGAGACGACAACCCTTATTGGCTTTTGATAGTTAACCTCTCTAATCTTAATGTTCAGGATTGTACCTGTCACACATTTCTTTTGTTTTTATAATTTGCAGCTTGGGTGTTTTAGGATTTAGTCACCGAAAGTTAGTATTAATTAGGTTTTGGAGTTCTTTTATTTTGAAATTATACTTTAGCCATCAATTTCGAACCAAAGTTCAAAAAAACCCGGTTGAATCGGTTTTTTTTCATAAATACCTGAATTACCCGCAAAAAAAACTCCAAACTTTAATTAGTACTAACTTCTAGTGGCCAAAACCTAAACACATAAAATTTAACAAACATAGCCAACGAATCCTAATTTTTTGATAGAGGTATTTCAGTCTTTTTAAAATATTGATGGGTTCAGTTGATGGCTAAAACCTAATTTCAAAAGAAAAGAACTCTAAAACCTAATTAGTACTAACTTCTGGTGGCAAAAACCTAAATCACTCTTACAGCTTTTCTATCTATTTGGAGGCATGGTGGAGACAATATTTCATCTAACTTTGCTACCACTAAACTTTTAAGTTTCAATCGAAAATCCATGTTCTTGGTATCAACACTGTATGCCAGACCGATACCACACTAGTTTCTAATTAAGAAAGATTTTCTTAGTCGTAGCAGAAAAATCCCAGATGTCTGTGCAATTTATCCCTGTATGCCAGACCGATCCCACACTGACAGAAATTTTGATCCTCATAAAAGCACACACTGCAACTAATGGAGTATATGCATCTTTGATCCCACAAAATGTAGGATAAAGTTCGAAACATATCTAGCAACTTTTCTGTTCTGACAGTGGTCAGATTTGCTGGATGTCAAGTCCCAACACAAAGCCACGGCACGGCACCGAGTATCATACTTTGTGTCTACTGGCAAGTTGCCAAATACCAACAAATAACTGCACACAAAGAATTGAAATTCCAATATAAGATTACATGCACTTCAACTCTAGGTTCACCTACTAAGTGATCATCTTATAAAGTGAAGACTTCATACAATCACCAATTCTATATATTTATTTCCCAAACAACAAAAACACGTTGTCAACAAAAAATATGAAGTGAATGTATCTATTGAATCCACCCATCAAAACTTTCACATATAAAAAACATTGAGTTCATCAAATTCGCCGAAAAATGGAGCACTTCCATTCTGATGAAAACCATCTGTACCTGTACCATCATCATCCAGTTCCAGAAACTTACTTATCCAGTCCAAATTAGAGGAACCCTCATTGGAGAAATTAAAAAATTCATCCACATTGAAACTAGTATCTTTACTATCTTCACTTCCTTTCAAATTCTTCTCTGCGTTTTCCTCTGCATGCTCAGTAGTTATTTCGTTTTCAGTCTCTTCTACACTCCCAGTAGTTATTTCCGATTGAGGATCTTGTATTATTGCATTCTTCATTCTCTCTTGTTTTATTTTCTTGCTCAAATGAGAATTCCAGTAGTTCTTTATGTCATTGTCTGTTCTTCCAGGTATTCTTCCAGCAATAAGTGACCACCTAAATACAAAACGAAACGAAAAAAATTTCTTTAACACTACTGGATGAGAACATCAAATTTACATAATTTTTACATTACTGTCAATAATTATACTCCCACCCACCTATTTCCAAGTAATTTGTGGAGTCTTATTATCAAGTCTTCTTCTTGATCTGTAAAATGACCTCTCTTGATATTAGGTCTAAGATAATTTAACCATCTTAGTCTGCAACTCTTTTCACATCTGTTCAAACCTGCAAAACATAGACCTCATTACCATTAGAAGAGTACGCTGCGTTGGCTTTGAAGTATATATATAGAGACATTAAAACAAACCTGCTTTGACAGCAACTGATTTCCATTTCTTTGCTCCATGAATTTCAATATATTCAGCTAGTCTTTGATCTTCTTCTGCTGTCCATGCTCCTTTGTTCACAAGCCTTTTGATGGGTTTTTCATATTTAGTATCCATTTATGTGTTTGAGAGAGAGAGAGAGATGAGTTTATAGTTTGGAGTGAAGTTGTTGTTTGTTTTGTGGAGGGAATGAAACTTATATATGTAGTCTTATCAACCATTCTGGATATGAAAGAGAAGCTGAACTCAACTACCTTTTGAAAAGCTGAATAAGAATGGTTGTAGGAATCACAACAGAATATGTTGGTTTGATATTTGGACAAGGCTATATGTTACCTGCACATAATTTACCCTGTAGGGACAGTTCATATCTTAATGAATTTCATAGTAAGTATTGATTTTTTTGATAAAAGGTTTGGTATATTATTGATCATAAAAAGCAAATTACATGTCCTGATCAACCTGCATAAGGCTAGTGCTTGATTGATTCCCTGAACTTGACAGACTGCAATAGGGCTAGTGCTTAGTGCTTACATCTCTGTTGCTGTCTGAACATAAACTGGGTTCATTTAGGGTGCCCCATCTTTTTATTTAAGCCTTTAAGGGGTGTTGTCCGCTAAACACGAAGGGTTGTTAGTTATTACTGTGGGAAAAAGGGCTGTCTCAGTGGGTTTATTATCCCTTGGACGAGAAATTTTGGCTTTTGGCAACGTTTCATATAAATCAGATGCTCTTCGAAATAATTCCTTAGAAATAAGTTATGCTCCGCTATACCGTGAGTTAACTTAAGTTACTACCATACTGATCTTATGCTTCTTTGCTAATTTTGGGCCCTTTTCGTGCCTAAATTAGAAAAGAAAATACGCAAAACTAGAGAAAACTTTCCAGTTTGAAAGGATTGACCGTCGTTGACTGAAGTTTTTTCCGGCAAGAATGACAGAAGTGAACAAGGAAGCTGTAGATCAGGTGAAGGCGAAGCAACCAATATGTCCATGGAGTTTTTTTGATGGTTTGGATGTAGGCCAAGTCTCTAACAAGGAAGCCAGTGAACCAAAGGTAAGGAAGAACTTTTCTCTTGCAGAGATGATGAAAGGGGATCGTGTCAACCCCATTGACGTCTCACAACTTCCGATTCCGGGGAAGAAAGGGAATTTTCCATCGATTAAGTTACCAAAGAGGGTGGTTGAACGGGGAATTGAGTATTGCAAATTCAGTCTTGTGGGTCGTCTTGATTTACAGAGTCTTAAAATTGAAAGAGTGAGGGAGATTGCGAGCAAATTATGGACTCTTTGCAGGTGATAAGGATGAGCTCTGAGGAGGACTTTATGAAGGTTTGGGGTGGTGGTCCATGGAGATTCGACGGCCAAGTGCTACGACTTCAGAAATGGACTCCGGATTTCAACCCTGAGCTCCAAAGGCAATCAAATGCACTTGTGTGGGTGAAATTCCCTAATCTAAAGCAACAATACTGGGAGTATGAGTCGCTAATGACCATTGGAAGGACCCTTGGAGCTCCGATGGGTGTTGATCGACATACTCTAGATAGACATTATGGTTATTTTGCTAGTGTCTTAATTGACATGGATCTTTCAAAATCAATTCCGGACAAGGTCTTGGTTGAAGTTGAAGATGGTGAAGAGTTTCTACAGGAGGTAGTGATCTCGAAGTTACCAAAGTTTTGTTCTCAATGCAAGATGATTGGACACGCTACATTTGAATGTAGGCATCTGCAGAAGAAGCAAGTAGAGGCGAAATAGGACGAGGTGCGAAAGACCTGAATGGGGTGGAGATACCAACAACTAGCAATGTTGGAGTTCAAGCTGAACCTTTGGAACAAATGCAGACTACACAAAAAACTCATAATGTCACGGCAAGTGTGGAGGAAGTAGAAATTGTAACAAATATTGATCATGGCGAGTATAATGTTATGGCCATTGTGGAACATGAAAGTGTAAATGCAGTTGAGGTTGTTGAGCCTATAGGTACCATTGTGCCTAACACTCCAACTTCTCAGGGAAACAGATACTCACCTTTAGAAGGAAGGGATGATGTAGCTGAAAATGAAGCCGGCAAAGTTATGTCTAGTTGGGCTGATAAGGCTGAAGGAGAATCTCAATTGAATGATGAAGATGGGAGTTGGGAAACTCCTAAAAGAAAAGGTTGTAAGTATAAAGCGGCCAATATCTCACCCCACATGACAAGAATCAAAGGCCAAAGGTGGAACTGATTTATTGGTTCTGACATCATTGTGGATAGAAAGTGGCACATTGGGATTGCGATGCAAATTGTGTTGCGCATAGCAGGGATTGAGATGAGCAACCTGCCTCCAGTGAGCTTGCATTTAAATGACAAAATGGTATGGGTACCTGATAGCAAAGGTGAGTTTACTGCTGCTAGTGCATATAACCAAATAAGAAAGAAAAAGACTGAAATTTGGTGGCATAGATTTATTTGGAGGAAAAGTGTTCATCCAAAGCTTTCTGCTATGGGATGGAAAATTATGCATGAGAGGATCCCAGTTGATGGTGTTGTGCAGATGAGGGGAATCCCAATGATTTCACAGTGCAGATTGTGCAGGAAGAACTATAAATCTCTTGTATACCTCATTTTTCATTGTGAATGCATAAAACCCATTTGGCAGTGGGTTGCAGGAATTTTCAGCACTAGACCACCTGACTCTTTTCTACAGTTATGGTCTAGTATGGATCAGTTCAGTCCACTAAAAAAAGAGTTGTGGTGCGCAGTTTCAGTTGCGGTCATGGTTGAGACTTGGAAGTTCAGAAATAGAGTGTTCTTTGATGGTGAAATTTTTAGTGCTTGTAAAATGAAGGCAAAATTATGCTTGTGGTCCAAGGTTGCTTTTGAGTTATCCAAGGGCTGTAGTTCAAGCCAAGATGTAGCAATGCTTAACAAGCTTGGCCTGCCAGAGAGAAGGAAAGATCTGGTGCAATTTGTTTTAGTGCAGTGGCATCCACCTTCCGGTCATTTTGTCAAGATGAATGTGGATGGAGCCTCGAAAGGGAATCCGGGGAAGGCAGGTTCAGGGGCTGTGTATAGGGATGCTCAAGGTAACATTCTGGGTGTAATCTGTAAGGGCCTGCAACATGCCACCAACTATGTAGCCGAACGTGAGGTCATTCTTTGTGGAGTTGAATGGGCCAAGGAACAGAGGTGGGTCTCTCTGTGGGTTGAATTTGACTCAACGGCAGCAGTCCATGCATTTGAAAAAATAAAGATTTGCCCTAGTTTATGAAAACAATATGGGACAATGTCATTGGGGAAATGCAACATGTGATAGTGTCTTCTTCATGGCGGGAGGCTAACTTTGCAGCGGATTCTCTAGCTAACTTTGCTGTCAACCTGGAGAGTGGTGTTAGAATGTCTTATGTTGGACGACCTCCTTTCCTTAATGAATTGGAGGACCCCCATAAATTTTATGTGAGATATAAACCTTCTTAACCACGTCCTAGCGTGTAACAAGAACAACCAATATACTGGGGAACTCTTTGTTTACATAGCATAGATGTTGGTTGTTGTACTTTCTTTTTCATTCTTTATTTCTTCAATATATTCTTTTGTTCCCGAGTAAAAAAAACAGATGCTCTTAGATTGCACACAGATTGGCAAATCTGGCTTTACAACCAACCTTCAAAATAACTTAACTCGAGCCAAATCGACTCCTTCCCAGTGAGTTTTGACAAAATATCTGACTGGTTTGGACCTGTACTGCTCTCACTTATTAAGAGAATTGTTATGTACATCCGTTTCCGCAATGTGCAGAGACCAAATTCTACAGTACAGAAGGCTTTATCATCATTGAATTCAAAGCTGAAAAAAATGTAACAAAATAATGAAGTAGTATATCAATTGAGCTTTCAATATCTTTGATTTGGGCCATATATATATTGCGAAGTGGGCCAATGTCTTGATTGCATTGCATGCATGAAAATATAAGATAATATTTTATCTCAAACATCAACAAATTAATTTGTTTTAGAGAATGGTGAATTGTCTGCCCAAGTTCAGAATTCAGGTTGGAATATATATGCTTGAATTGATGCTTCTTTCAATTAAGACTTGAGAAGAAGAAGCTCGACTTAAGAGCTACAGAGTGCTAGAGTCTGCACTTTGTAGTGTGCTCAGACTGAACTGAACTGGACCTTCAACCACCTAACTTATACTAATATATATCTTCTTTTTTAGTTCAAAACTTCACATATACATATACAGAAAGTTACCAACTCTGCGTCTCCATGTTAGTCAAGAGAGTTTGTGTTAGGTGACTTTGTTTGATTGTAAGTTAGACGTCGCATTTGATACCATTTCATAACTTAGCTTAATGATGACCCTAAGCAATTGTATATATGTTAATGTAGCAATTGTATATTGTATGCTGGAATGCTGCCATGGCAATATGGCATGCGCAGCAAGTTCGCTTTTAGATTTTTGTATGTGCCTCAGTGCCTGTCTTCGTTGAGGAGTTCCTCGCAGTTGATCGAGGGATACGTGGTCCCTTTAACCAATATGTATATAGAAAAACAAGTTGTGCTTAGAGGTCATCTTCATAGTAGGACATTGCTCACCACACCAATTTTTTTTATTATTAGTACTATACAGATCGAGTTTTCAACTGCAACTTGAAAATAACAAAGGAGGAAAACCCATCAATCTAGCTATAGATAAATATATTGACATCTAGCTACTACAATGAATACTACTCGTTCTTCATATGAAACTAGCTAATCTCAGTCGTTTATTAGTAATTCACATGATGGTGCAAGCATCTTGATTGTTGTCACGAACCTCATGGCAGTAAATATATGGTGTGTGATGTTGACATATATCAATCAGAGGCTCCTTAATACCTGGTTTCTTATTGTCCTCAGAAAGTGGGGTGACACTAATCAGTTCAGAGAAACCAACTTTCTTCCTTAGTGAATTTGTTAGCTGGACTGAATCGATGCCTTCCCCTGTGATCATAAGCTTGTCCTTGTCATCACCGTATAATTCTGCCGATATAACACCTGCAGGTTATATAGCTCATATGTAGCAATTAAATTTTGGTAAATTGGTGTGGTCATGTCATGCGAAATAATGAAATTAGAGAATATATAACAGTCAGTCAGATAGCTATAGAAATTAAATACCTGATACACTGACAGCAGTTTTCAAGGCCTTAGTCTTGCACTTGGCAGAATGCATGGACACTTTTATCACCACCTTTTGCTGCAACATACATTTCAAAGGATTATGAGCATATATGTAAGTAGATCGATCGATTACTTCATCAATACAATGCCAATATAAGATGTAATAGTGTAATACCTTCATATTGTCAAGAAATTGGATGATATATATATAATACAAATGGAGATTCAGGGAATGAATAATACTGTATATAGTGTATAGTGTCTGTGTATATATACACAACAAGCTAAGTACCAAAGCTTATGATGTGGTTTCAGGGAATATGGTGATTAACAAACACCTACGATCTTCTTATTTATATATAAGAAGTCTCGTAGTTTAGGTACAACGTAGGTTTCCTCGTTGTTTCCCTTTGGTATGTAGAGCAAGAAATCGCAAAGACCGGCCTTAAACTGATGTGATCGAGAGTTTTTGTTTATTAGTTTAGTGATGAAGACTTTTGACGATCTTGTTTAACAATTTGTTTTCAGATGTTTGTCTTGATGATGACTTTTGTTCATAACTGGATTTTCCTTTAATTAAAACTATATTATTATGTCAGAAGTACTGTTCAATTGTTAGTTGGGTTCAATATGTATGTTCAACTGTTAGAATCATGGGCAGTTGTGATGAATTTCTAAGGTTAGACATTTTTGTATTAATCAAATATTCATATTACACTAATATAAATGATAGTTGGAAACTTTTGCTGTCAATCTGTGTTGGATTTACTATAAAAAAAAAACTCAGATTAGAGATGGTAGTGATGCATGGTGGTGGAGTAGGCCGGATTGTATAACACTAATACCTTAAAATTAGATCATTTACCGATCGACCTAGTGGATATTTCATGGAAGGATCCAAACTAATATTCAGATCAAAGGGGATGGAGCTGGATGCTGAGTGTAGGTGTTAAGTGCAAATTGCAATGCAACTGCCAGTCTGCCATTCTGCCAAGACACCATATCACCTCTCGAAGAATACCTCTGTCAATCTGTGTTGGATACTAAATGTTCTTTGACTAACTCATATCAGAGATGCCAGTGATGCACTCCCTTAGGCTCTGGGCCATTGGGGTTGTTACGTGATCCATGGGTATGGCCCTTAGTCTCGGGGCCATTGGGGTTATTACATGGTCCATGGTTAAGGCCCAGACCGCATGATACGTTGAAACCCAAATCAAACTCAAACAAGTGAACAACTGAACAAGGCTTTCTTCCGCCAAATCAGACCGAAGATCGAAAGATGTATTTCTTTCTTCAATCAATTAAAACAGTAGAGTAGTAATTTATTCAAACAAGTGGTCGACGACACTCGACACTCTTCAATGGATTCTTTACAACAAAACTCTCCTTCTTCCACTCAAAATTCTTATTATTCTTCTTCGGAAACCCTAGTTTCTTCCTCTTCTAGGGTTTACGATCAAAATCAAAACCCTCCACCACCACCACAAGAAACCCTAGGTTTCTTCAACCAAAATCCACCTCCTCCTCCACCTCCTGAAACTACAGAAACCCTAGTTAAAACTGAAGTCATGGATCCCAATTCTGAATCTTTAGTTCTTAATTATCCAGATCGAATTTTTAATCCAGTTAAGACCGAAACTGGAGATTTGGTTGATGCAGAGAAATCGAATTTGAATCTTGTTGTTATTGGGCAAGAAACAAAATCAGAGAATTCGAAGCCGTTGGTGTCTGAGAATGGAAAAGATTACTCTGGTGGGGAAGAAGAAACATCTAGTAGAAGGCGGCGACGGAGTAGATGGGACCCTCCGACAGAATCTGATAATGCTAATGGTGATTCTGGAAGTGGTACGCGGAAGAGGAAATCTCGATGGGCAGATGACGAATCCAAGCCTGTTATTCAGCTGCCTGACTTCATGAAGGAGTTTACAGGTTCGATGGAACTTGACCCTGAAGTTCAAGCTCTTAATATTAGACTACTTGAAGTTACTAGAATGTTAGCTACTGGTATAACATTAGAAGATCTTCCTGAAGGTAATCGTTCCCCTTCTCCTGAACCTATATATGATAATTTAGGCATTCGTATTAATACTAGAGAATATCGAGCTCGTGAGAGGCTCAATACAGAGAGATCTGAGATAATCTCTCAGCTGCTTAAACGGAACCCTTCGTTTAGACCCCCAGCAGATTATAGGCCTCCCAAGCTTCACAAGAAGCTCTACATACCCATGAAGGAATACCCTGGTTACAACTTTATTGGACTCATTATTGGGCCAAGAGGAAATACACAAAAGAGAATGGAGAAGGAGACTGGAGCAAAAATTGTTATCCGAGGAAAGGGGTCAATTAAAGAAGGTAGGTTACAGCAGAAACGGGATCTGAAACCAGATCCGGCTGAGAATGAAGACTTGCATGTTTTGGTAGAAGCAGAGACGCAGGAAGCACTTGAAGCTGCTGCAGGGATGGTAGAGAAGCTTTTACAGCCTGTTGATGAAGGGCTGAATGAGCATAAACGACAGCAACTTCGCGAGCTTGCTGCTTTGAATGGAACAATAAGAGATGATGAATATTGTCGGTTGTGCGGTGAACCAGGCCACCGTCAATATGCCTGTCCTTCCCGAACCACCACTTTTAAGAGTGATGTTCTCTGTAAAATTTGTGGGGATGGTGGACATCCAACCATTGACTGTCCAATGAAGGGAACCGTGGGGAAGAAAATGGACGACGAGTATCAAAATTTCTTGGCAGAACTAGGTGGGAGTGGCCCTGAATCACTTACCAAGCAGAGCTCTACACTGTCAATTCTTGGGTCAAACAGCTCGGGAAGCAACCCACCTTGGTCTAATGGTAGTAATTCTGGAAGTCTTGGGGGAACATCACAAACAGGGTTGCCAGGAATTGGGGCTAAGGCAGGAAAAGACCATGATGATACAAATTTATATATAGGATATTTGCCACCAAATCTCGATGATGACGGGCTCATTCAATTGTTCTCTCCTTTTGGTGAAATTGTTATGGCTAAGGTTATCAAGGATAGAGTGACTGGACTAAGCAAAGGTTATGGTTTTGTTAAGTACTCGGATATTACTCAGGCAAATCAAGCTATATCTAGTATGAATGGTAGCCGTCTAGAAGGAAGAGTGATTGCTGTGCGAGTTGCAGGTAAGCCTCCTCAGCCTACGGTACCACCTGGTCCTCCGGGTCAGTCAATGCCTCCATACGCTCCTCCAGGTCAGACTGCTGGTGGGTATCCTCAGCAATTTCCACCAAATGGTCCACCTGGAAGTGCACCTCCTGGTGGTTACATGGGTGCCCCTGTTCCATGGAGACCACCTGTGCCTCCTCCATATGGGTCTTATGTCCCACCCCCTCCTGGTTCAAATATGTACCCTCCTATGCAAGGTCAGTCTCAACCTCCTTACGGGGTGCAGTATCCTCCATCGTTTCAGACTCATCCCCCTGGTGCCCCAGCTCATAATGTACCTTCTAGTGAAGCACAGCAGAATTACCCCCCTGGTGTACAATCCCAAAATAGCACATCTGTACCTACCAGCATGTATGGGGTCCCGCCGAATGTTCAGTCTGCATATCCTCAATCGTCATTCAGTTATTCGTCTTACTACGGTGCAGCACCTCCTACATCCCAACCGGCAGTGGATCATTCACAAAACATGGGAACTGCACCTTGGGCTTCGAGTCAGCCAGCACCTCCGCCTGTTTCATCTGCGGAGCAGAAAACCCAAGGAACAGATTCGGAATATGAGAAGTTCATGGCCGAGATGAAATGATGTGTTTCAGCCTCAAACTCGAAGAGTAAGCTGATAACATTATATTTTTGCTGATTTTGTGTTCCTCATGTATACTTTTGTTGTTGTGCACTAAAATACTGAAAATTTGACACAAGAAATGTGAAAAACTTACAATCATTCTTTTCGAGAATTGAAATATTTTGTAAATTTTGCTTTTGTAGTCAATTTAACTTTGGAATATTTCAGGCTCAGCTATTGATTGGGAAAGCCTGGATTATGTTGTTTTTTCAAAATAATCTCCCCAGTCCCCACTTTTTTAATTTGTTCTGTTTTGATATTTACCTGTTATGACATTTCTTCTTGTCACAACTTTACTCCTTTGGCAGGCATGAGGTTTTTGGAGCTCTTGTGCACCTGATTTCTTACCAGTTGCTATGACTTCAACTTGTTGGAAGTTTCGGACTCACTCTTTAACCTTGCTGTAGTGTTATGACAATTGCAGTGACTGATGGGCGTAAAGCTTGATTTGTTTGGTTGGAGCAGTTCTGGATTTTCACATGTCATGAGGCGCTTTGTTCTACTGTTCATCTGGACATCATTATTATTGGTCTATTGTGCCTTGGACTAATATTTTTTTTTCCTAAATTGTTGTGTTGTGTTTATTTTTTGGAGCTACTTACCAACACAATAGTGCTTTTATGTTATTGTTTTGGATAACTACTGTGCTTTCCTGTTTTGTTGGTTAACTATTTCTGTTTGTTGGTCACATCCTTTTGGTTCTCTTTGTGAGCCTCATAATTTCCTGGCCAAGAAGCTTCATGATACATGTTTCTGGAGGTCTACATGTGTCATGTTGGTAATGTATACAAAACTTTTCTGCTTTTGATCCTTTCTCTATATTTGTTTTATCACATTTAGGTTGATATGCTCGTGAGCTGTTGCATGGAAGAATATCAGAGTACTTTTTTTCCGGTGCTAGTGATCATATGTTATACCAGGATGGTTTCCATGTCATCAGTTTTGATACATTACTTTCGTGTCCTATGTCCTTTAGATTTTCTTGCTTTTGTGGTCTCATATTTGCTCAGAGATATTGTTCTTAGGAATACATGTTCTGTACATGCATTGATTTGTCTATTGAAACTATTGTTACTAATACCCGTAGTATTACTACTAGTTCATGTCTTCTAGTTTTTCATTTCTTCCCTTGGATTGACCAGCAGTGGCTTTCTGCCGGTACGTTATTTGCATCTGCCTTATCCATTTTAAGCTTTTTATAAAATGTATGATTGAATCTTGTCTTTAAAAACATATATACATGAGATGACTAAAAACTACATTTCCTATTTTTAGTAATGTTAAGAAGCTCTAGTTCTTACATCTCAAGATACAGAATTTTGTAGAATATTTCAAGATAGGTACTTGGTGATGGATTATTTGTGATGAGTGATGACTGATTAGCACTTAATTGTTATTTGGTTAGATTTCCTGCTAACTTTAACTATTTAGTAGCTTTCATGCTGTTTAGGATTTATGCCAGGGTGATCCAACAACATTAGTTATCTTTCAGGAATAGCTGGTGAACTCGACCACTACAGTTTTTACTGTACTTCTCATTAAAGGTATGAAGAGTATTGTGCAATTGTGAAGGATGTTTTGGTCTGCTTTTGTATGTCTTTTAGAAGAGAACAATGCATTTACGACTTGGTGGAGTTCCTTAATTACTTGTCACTTGGTCAGTTCGTAGTTCATCCTGAGATTTAATAGATATCAAACTATAGCAAAGTGTTTCTTAGCAAAGCTCTTTTTGTTGAATAAATTGCATGTATGGGTGTCAAGTCATGCATAGTATTAGGTGATGTTTTATTTATGGATCAAACAGATTCGAATTTTTCTCAAAATTATTAGGCTTGTTGTTTTATGTTACTCCATTTGTTGAATAATATATGTATGTAAGAACTGGGACCATGTCTATTATTTTCCACTAAGTTTTATTAGGTTAGATTTTCCCCCTAGATAATGATAGTTTTGAATTTTGCTTATGGGTCCTGTGTAATTATTAGAAGTGATTTTAAGTTTATCTGTAACGGCTTTGTTCTCTACTAAATTTCTTGTTAATGCTTCAAAGTCGGCCAATTTTTTGTTTTTGTTCTTTGTGTTTATATCAAATTCACTAATATGTTGGTTGTTGATAGAGCTCGTATCTAATATTGAACCCCTAAGATTGTGGTCCACCTAAACTGATTTAAAGCTAATAATTTGTTTATGTACAAAAGAAAGTTTGGCTCATACCTATAGGATTTATTTTCAGATATCAGCTTGACTTATCCCGAAATTTAAGATATCCTTTTGAGACCTTAATGACCCAGGATCAAAAATAATTGTAGATTTATAACTTTTTGTTTTAAAATGTAGCTGATGTTTTCTGAAAGCTCATCAAAATTGATTGGAATACTTTTTGAAAATAAATGGACCAAATAGGCTAAACCCTTGGATTTCGCATACATGCTTTTGACATCCATCACATTATATAGTGTATCCTGCAGTGTGATTGTTTGTTCTTGATGGCCTGTTCCCATACTTCTTTAGTGTACCGTACCACTTAGTAAACAATTGCATTAAGCACCTGGAGTGGAACTCTGCTGCAATGACAGAATCAGGAAAAAGGGAAGAGCAGGGTGGAAAGAGTTTGAAATGGGTTGAGAATATTGAAGAGATTTCGAGCGGGAGGCAAGTTCAAGTTCGGTGGTGGATGTCACTTTGTCTAAAAGTTCTTGTTTGTTTTGGTCACAAGCATTTGAAGAAACTTGAGAGATGTTTATTGGACAGTTTGTGGTTAGATGGGAGGCCATCATATGAGGGATGAAAATAGAGTTTGCGGGTTGTAGCTTTGGCCTTTTGTTTGTCACCTTTGTATTTGGTTAAACTCCTCTTCATTTTTTTTTTAATAAAGTTTAAGTTACCATGGTTTTTTTTTATATGGTTTAGATGTCATCTTGGTTGCTCCTTTCTTGGCGCTTGACGTGATTACTAATTGTTGGAGTGTAAATGGCCCATAGTTAATTTTATCTAGTTGGGTCAACACACTCCTTAGGTCTTCCTCATTGTTGTTGAGAATCCCATAAGTTCTTTTTCATATGGTTTCATTGTGATATTACATGTCAAAAAAAAAAAAAATAGAAGTTAGGCCTGTATTTGTGCTTGGTTTTCATCATTTTATTTCTGATTAATAGTCATTGTAGATACTCTAATTCACTGACGAAGGAGATAATATTGTTTCCACAAACTTGTGCCTTTTTTATGTTGCGAACTTTTTTATAGCTTTGCCCCTTTGTTCAGTGTAGCTTCCGGTTATGAAGGGGCATACTGAATCTTGCTTTTACGGTATGGTAATTCCATGAGAATGTAAAAGTGCTGTGTGCAGGCTATGATGTCTTAATTAGGTGTACTGTTTAATTTTTATGTTTAGTTTCTGTTATTGCTGCAAAATGATTTGCTCAGCTTTATTGAACAGTG
>JABWDY010021138.1:0-10741 GCA_013358455.1 Thalictrum thalictroides | reverse complement strand
GGGGGGGGGTGAATAGTCATTTTTAAAAACTAGTTAAGACAAGGGTGATAAAAAATGCAGAAATAAACTAAACTACCCAAGTCTAAACTATCACGCACAAGTAATCAACTAACAAGCAAGATATCATGACAAGAAAAGTAAAACATGAAGAGATGAACAAAGAATGTAGTTAAAAATCTCTACCACAAGTACCTCACTCTAGTCCTTGGGGTCATGCCTTGTTGAGAGTGAGTTTGTGAAAACTCAAACTCTAAGACTATGTAACACCCAATTCTTTTACAAGTAGCTAAGAACTTCTCGAGGTGGGTAGAGAAAGAGGCACTCCCACCATCTGGTTCGAGGACTACCAACTAGAGGATAGTGAGTATGTGATATTGATCTCTAACCACAAACACAAAGCATAAAGGAATAAACATAAGAACAAGAAAGCAAACCAAAGAAATAAGATGTATAGTGGGTATGACCTTTGCTTGTTACTTGTTCTACAATTGACAATCTATTTACAAGCAAAGTATCACAAATCATCATCAATATTCATCTTTGATTAGGAGACTAAAATCCTCTCATCAGTACAGTGTGTCGCATAATTAATCGAGTCTACTTGAGACCTGGTAAGAAATCAATGCTGTATGAATTGTGGAAGGCAGGAAGGCAACTATTGGCTATTTCAGAGTTTTTGGTAGTACTTATTACATTTACAGGCAAAGTATCATAAATCATCATCACTATTCATCTTTTGATTAATAAGTTAAAAACCTCTTATCAAAATGGTGTTATTGCCTCTGTAGGATGGAGTTCAATCAAATACAAGCGAGATTAATATTTTCGGGATATTATCCCACTTCTCTTCCTCCCGCCCTTAATTCTTTATTTTATAGTATTTTATTTTCGTAGCATATTTTTATTTTTTTTTTAGGTCGGCAAGTAGGGTTATTCCTGGGGACCCTAACCCCGTTTCATTAATAAAGATAGAAGTTGGTTACATTCTTTGACACTTTGTCCCTACCGAGTCCTCGAAAACAATTATCCAAATATCTTCCGAGAAAGAACTAGGTATAATATTAACGCAAGTTGTAGTAAGAATATTTATTGCAAGTCTGTCAGCCAGGCTATTTGCTTCCTGGAATATGTGCATTATATTAACTACTTAGGGTTGCAATGAGTCTTTTTATTCTCTTGATGGTCTGTCGTACTTCCCATGGTGGTTTGGCTTTGTCACCCAAAAAAACTACAACACTAGTGGAATCAGTCTGTTGATTTATGAACTGAATGTTGTGACTTTGAGCAAGTTGCAGTCCTTGTTCCTACCGTTGCAACTCAATTGCTGAAATTTATGTGTGGTTTGTTCTACCTTTGCATGCTGCCCTAACCATACCATTATGATCTCTCACCACAACTACCCACTACCACACCATTTTTTAGTGTGCCATCTGTGTTAAGTGTTAACATGCAAGGTTCTGGTGGTTCCTATTGACAGTATATTTTTATATCCTCATTGATGAGAATGTTTATGTTCTATAGCTGCATCAATCTTGTCCTTTCAGGTCCAATATTCATCGTATAATCAATTGGGTGCAGTTTCACCTTACCTCCCTGAGGATAACTCGAGCAAGTTGTACTGATGTTCTGTTGCAATTGTTGAAAATGTAATAATTCCTTTGCCTCCAGATCCAATACATGAAGCCATAAAATATGGGTCTAAGAGCGTCTTGCCCAATTCCCTTGCCAGCACTGTGCTGCATAACCCAGCTGTGTTCTTGCTCCCATGTGTTATAATACTACCTATTATAATTGGCATACATGCAGTGGAAAAAAATGTGTTGTTCTGTAATGCACTCGTGCAATAAAGATATGAACTTTGAAACGAATTCAAAGAACTATGACGATTTTCGGGATTCGACAACCAATGTTCTTAACTAAGAACTCACACAAAGAGAAGACTCTTCTCAAAACAAACACAATTCTATTAACCAATCAACGCTAACTTGGCCAAAAGGCCTACAACTCTTTAAATAGTAAAAACAATTCTTGGAAAGCAAGGAAACCTAAACCTATAGCAATTCTAATGAAAATTGAAATCCTAATTCCGAATTAAAATAAACCTAAAATAGAAATACTGTAAAACACCTAAAAACATAAAATAAACATTTTCCTAAAAATTCCTTATAATTCTAAAAACATAGCAAGACTTGACACATATTAAGGGTTCTAAACCCTAGAATGCATAAGTTCGTCCATGAACTTGAAGCTTTCAAATTAACCAAAAGAAGTGGTATTGCATGTTGGTGCTCCAAACTCGAACTTGGTTTATGTAAATCAAGAAGTCTACCTAGGATTCTTCCCAAAAATCTACTCACTCTCATAAAAATTAATAACCCAAAAAGTTGAATTCTTCCACGAACTTTACTTGCGTAAAAACCAAGTTTTGGGAACCTAACAAAACAATGATACTTGAAACACAAAATCTCCAAGTGATTCCCAATAAAAGAAAGAACATGTCACTAAAATATTTCCATGAAAGACTCCCAAATCGGATCTACACATACTCCAAATTCTCTAGAAAGCACATCTTCAACAACATCTACAGTTTTTTCATCAAAGAGCGGAAAGAATTCATTCAACTTGAATTTTTTTGAATCATGGAACTTACTTCGTGTAACTTGTTCTTTTTGGAAAAAGATATCAAAAAAATCACTTAAATATCGACATCCTTGTTTTGTAAATTCTTCCATAGATTCTTGGTAAACCTAACGCGCATGACATGTTTCTTAAAATTCTTCTCGTGATGTGCAAGGCCTAGTTGAAAGGAGAACAAATTTCTTTTCTTTCCATCGAATAGTATAACCATTATGTTGTACATTATATCTTGCATTTGTTTCTAACGTCCATGGATTTCCTAACAAAAGGTGGCAAGCATTCGTGTCAATTATATTACACCAAACCTGATCCACAATATTACCAAGCGAAAATTGAACCAACAACTATTGTCAACTATCTCTAATTTCAACTTTTCAACCTCTAATCTTGAAATGAAACTAACATTATGTTTAGGGTCGATCACAAAAGAACACAACTTGCCTCCAATAGCACACATAGAATGAAACACATGATTTTTAATCCAATCCGTATACCAATTCCTCATTTTTTTAATAAATAATACCAACTATCATGACCAAGGGAAGAGAAAAAAAAATTTTAATTTTTTTTTTGTGATGAACAGTACCCGTAAACAGTAAATTGTGAATAGTAACTTGAATTTATTTTTATTTTTTAAATACCCCACAACTCATGATTGGAAGATTTTGAAGAGAGCGACAGCAGCGGTGGTGCTTGAAACGACGATGAAGATGACAAAAATCAAGATTTTTAAGGACGTAGAAGCCTCAAAACCTTGTTCTTGATACCCATTTGATGAACTCATGCAATAAAGATATGAACTTTGAACCTAATTGAAAGAACTATAACGACTTTTGGGTTTCGACAACCAATGTTCTAAACTAAACCTATAACAATTCTAATGAAAATTGGAACCCTAATTCGGAATTAAAATAACCCTAAAATATAAATACACTAAAACACCTAAAAACATAAAATAAACATAATCCTAAAACTCCCTAATAATTATAAAAACATATAGCATGACTTTTGACACATATTAAGAGTTTTAAACCCTAGAATGCATCATTTTGTCTCAATTCCTTGCCGCATAAGACACATAGGCCAAATGGTACCACCCCCCACTAGTTGAGCCTTAATGTTTTTAAGCACTGAGACATAGCCATCCAATTAATAAAAGACTGCCTTAATATTCTGTGTGAGTGCCATACCAGCTTGTGCCATCCCACTGGTGCCTTACTCTTTCTAAGCCCTTATGTGTCTCTGAGTGTATACTCCCCGCTCAGTTATAGAGTCCATACCTCTTCATCTTGGTCTCTACTAATAGGTATCTGCTCCAAGTTATGCATGAATTCTGGTCATTGTATGGCAGCGTGCCGTGGTACATGCCATTGTCCATCACTAATAATATTTGAAACAGGTGCCTCCTTGTTGAATGTGGAATTATATATTAGTGATGTAGAAAAGCATTATGTAAGGATAATGCCATGGGTCCAGTCATATATTGGTATTTTGCCCTGTGCCAATGAGGTGTCTTGCAAAGTACTTTGCAACTTCCCTTTCTTTCATAATGGATCTCCAACTCTAGGAATAGTCTCTAGGTATAACAACCTGCCAAAGGTTCCTACTTCTAATGAGCCTTTTCTGAACCCATTGTACCCATAAGTTATTTTTCTCACTGATGAGATGCCATATGTGCCTCATATTTGCTGCATGATTGATAGTTTGAATATCTCTAATCCCAAGCCTTCAGCATATGGATAGCACACATATTCCCAGTTTATTAGGGCATGTGATAGATGTTGTACAGTTCGGTCCCCTCCGTAGAAAGTTATTGTATATCTTATTGATGTCTGTGATAGTATATTGTGGAAGTATGAAAAAAGCAGTCCAATAGACACTAAGATTACTAAGAACATACCTCAACAGTTGTAGCCTTCCACAATATGATAAGGTTCTTCCTTTCTTGCTCTCAATTCAGTGGTGACCTTCTAACAAGTGGTCGGAAGTCTTAAGCATTCAGTTTGGTTGTTATGAGAGGTAGACCAAAGTATTTCACTGGTAGTGTACCAGTTGGAAATTGTAGAACTTCTTGCACCTCTTCACACAACTCTTGCTCCATTCCTGAAAAGAAAAATTGGCTCTTGTCTACATTTACTTCAAGGCCTATGCACTGGTAGAACTGATGTAATGTATCTTTCAAACTTCTTGTAGTATCAATGTCACCATGCATAATGACTATTAAGTCATCTGCAAAACACGGTTATTACATTTATAATGAAATTTAAATCTACCTAATATAACACTGTGTGTCATGAGCTCTGCAAACATGTCCATGACTAGAACAAAGATGTAAGGTGACATGGGGTCACCCTGTCTTATTCCTCTCTTGCTCTTGAAGTATCGGTAAGGTGCTCCATTAAGCATTATAGGGAAGACTGGTGTAGAGATGCATGTCATGATCCACCTGATGAACTTTTGAGGGCCACCGATTCTCTTTAACATGAATTCAACTACCTCCCATCTAGGCCTTCCTTAAGTCTATTTTTTCTGCACATTTCGGTGGAGATGTATTTCTGTAGTAGTTGGGAAACAATTCTTGTGAGACAAAATATTGTCTTGTATATATCTTCCAGCTATGAATCCAGACTGATTCAATAATCTGTGCTACTATTGCCTCCACAATTGCTTTCATCTTCTGTCTCTCTAGTATGATAAGGTTATGATCGTGTTTGAGTCTACAGGCCTGTTTGAATGTTATCAACCTTCTTTCTAAGCTCCTCCACTATTATTTACATTGCCCACCCTTTCTTTGTTCCACTCGCAACCTGGTTGAAACCCTTGCTATCCAACATCCCCATAAGGAATTTCTTCAATAGAACCCAAATTAGTAATGTTTTCATCTCCTCACATTCAGATTCAATAAACACCTTCCATGGCCTCACTACAAAGAGCTGGCTTGCAATAAAGAACAACCCCTTTTCTAGTACATCCCTTCTGTCATCTTCACTGTGAAATTGAAAAGAGAACATGTTTCCACCATACAACCTCAATTGAAATTGTTCTTTAATCCCCATGTTCTAGTTACAACATCCCGCACATAGCCAAAGCTTGGTTTTTTCCTACAAAACATCCAATCACCAGCTATTCAATTTTGCCTTCACATGCTCAAACCGTTTGGTCTTCATATGAACCACAACTTCCCCTCCACCATTGTTGGTTGTACATACCTTAATGTCTCCTTTCCAACTGTGCTCCTTCCAATTATGTCTACCCAAGAACTTTTTTTCCTTTTAGCTCCAGCGTTTTCATCAAACTTCTCGTCCCTGCCATTGGTTTTAGGGTTTATAGCTCCCTCAACCTTGTATCTCCTCTCCAGCGTCGTCTTTCTTATCATTCTTTGACAAGACTAGGCTCCCTTTTCTTTTAATGCAACTTGAGATTTTAGGGTTTCCTTAACTGGAACATCTAGAGATCCAGCAACTACCCTATCTCCCCCTCGGTTTTTTTGTTGAGTTCACATCTTCAACAGGTTTTCTTCGTCTCAACTTCTCAATAGATCATTCTCCATATTTTTTTATGATCTAAGCCTCCAATATATCGAGTTCATCTTCCTCAATCTGTCTTGGACTCTGACTTCCATTCGTGGAAGTAGTTCCAATTGAACTCAACTTAGAACACATGATATTATATTACAGCCTCATCAACAAACTAGATCCTAGTAAATATTGGGTTAAACTATGTAAACAACAACTAAACCAGAAAGCTAATCTGTTTTTCCTACACAACCTATTTAGGATATCAAACTGATCGCAAAGCCACAAAGTAAAAAATCCTAGAATAAGATTCAATAACGTAGAAGAATAAAATTCAATCGTAGAGTTCAAAGGATGAACGGACAAAATTTTAGGTTTTTTATGAATTCACCCTAAAAAGTTTCGCATGAGAGAAAAACCGAGCTTTTTTTATAATCTAAAACTTTTTAGCATATTTTTATTAGTCCATTTTCTCATCTATAGGCGAAGGTGGTGTTGAAAAAGGTTGAAAAACGAAGGCTACAAGTGATTTTGAAGTTTGTCGCGTATATGGAAGAAAATTCCTAAAAGTTGTTGTTCATCAAATCCTTACAGTGCAACTGGATCTCGAGTTGAAATCTTGTCAGCCTATAGGGCCCACTTTCGGTCATTTTTCAGCAACTTTTACTGCTTTCTTTTCCTGTTTTGAGTGAAGTGAGACTATAGACAGTAGACTTTTATTTTATTTTATTTTTTCAAGGACTTTATAATTATTCGATCCATGAAAGGATCGGGGTGTAATATTTTAAAGTAGGTGTTGCTTAGGATTTTATTACTTGTTATTGCTGCGGCAAGTAGAGCAAGGTTCTGGAGCTAGCCTTGAGTCTATTAGGAACGACTCCTAAGGACGATTGAAACAGAAGAGTTGTTTCCCCTTAGTCGACTTCAACCATTCTTCTCCCCACTTTGTGCGTTTGTTTAACACTTTATTTTTCTAGCACAAAGTAGGAGGTAAGCAAAATCGTAACCCTCCTCGAATCCCCTGTCAGAGGAGTTTCTGTAATGATTAGCATGACCTTGAGTGTTGCTTGTTTTTAATTCTGTTTTTCTTTTTTGATATAACCGCGACTGAAGGCGGACCTGGATATTGAAAAGTGAAACAATAATTATCAATTGATTGCAATATCCTAAGCCTTGAAATTTAATCAACTAAAGCCATACTATCACGATGTTCATTAAGAATTTGTGCAGATATTTCAACTAGTCACTACAAGATAAAAGGATAATGCCAACAGACTTGGTCTGTCGTTGAAAGGCTTCCTCCACAGTTTTTTACTGTAAACGACCGTAGGCGTTGAAGGCGTCGGCATTACCATTGTAATGATAAAGTCCGTAGCTAATACCTGTCGGCATTAATACCCGTAGCTAATACCCGTCGACCGTAGGAGTCAATATTCCCAAAGGACATTGTCTTCTCTAGAGCATGTGCAATAGTTCTCTGTATTCACACAGTATTAAACAGTTAAAAACTGGACAAACACAAAACGTGCACCACTCAAAATTTTGAATTGATGAACACAATACAAATTGAGTTATTCCAAGCCTACTTGCCATTCGAGATGCTACCAGGTTCCCATCAATGTAGTTTCCTATGATGAGATCAGGTCTCCCGTCTATGTGATTAAGGATTTTGGCAGTGGCATCCTAAGTAATCACAAAAGAAAGATTATAGACAGAATAAAAGAACCAAAATTTTGTCATGTTACAAAAAAAGTTACTTTAAACAAGTAGAACAATAAACGCAAAATAGAAACAGCTACCAGACCTGAATTTGGAAACCAAAACTGCCAGCCGCTTCAGAACTTTTAAGCTAAAAAAAGAAACAAGACAACTTCTGTCAGCTCCATTATATGCTAAAGCAACAAGTTTTCATTCCACATTCTAGATCTTCATTTGAGCGAGTTTCATTAACCCATAACAAGACAACTTCTGTCAGCTCCATTCAATGGTATTGAGAGATTATTTGAATAATAACAATATCAAGTTAAGAAAAAGATCAGATAAATGTTATTACATTCTATAATCATAACACAAAGGAAAACAAAACATAAAACCTAATCCTCGACAAAACTGACAAGGACTCCTAGACGACCTCCACAGGGGGACCTAATTGAGATTAGGTCGGTCATCATTGATCCTCGTGTGAAAACTCTCAACCACTACTCAAGCACCCGAGCCACCTGCACCCGGATGTCCACCATCATAGATATGTGCACTTGGGTACCTCGGCTCATCCTCCTCGGCTGCTCTCCTCCAAGCTGGCATCTGATGAAGTCTCAGGTCTCTCACGTACTCACTGGTGTCCTGAATCTGACGACCATGTGATGCAAGAGTAGCCTGCATGACCTGAATAGACAGAGTCTGCATGTGGACCACCTCCTCCATCCTGCTAAGGTAGTCGAGTACCCGATCCTCAAAGTCTGGCTTTCCTGGTCCCTCAGGTATCTTCATTGTCCTCCAGGTCTTCCTACTTAGAGGCTCCAGTGCACTCACCCAAGCTGCTGAGTCTGTCAAAATACACCCATGCACCATCTCCTTGATCAATGCTCCATATGGCAATGCATTGTTGACAGGGCCGTCAAATGCATTTGCCATCCTGTACCAAATAATCAAAGAGATATCCAACCTCTCCCCCAGAGCTGCTCTCCACAACCAGAAGGCCTCATCCTTCTGAATCTCTGCTAAGGTGCCAGTCTTGCAATACACTGTGCTCAGCATATTCCTATGAAGTACCCTCCACGTGGCATTCATCTTAGCAGTAGATACTCCCCCAGAGAAAGGGAACATCCTGCCCCACAACAGAAGCATCCCCTCGTGCATCAAATCAGCATCCATGCCCGGTGTCAGGCACAAGGGGTGAGAGAATCTGAACTCAGGAAGGGGCCTCTCAAAACCAAACCTCTCAGCTAGAAAGTCTAATGTAATCACAAAGGTAGACCCGTAGAGATAGGTCTTGAAAGAAGGTGCATCAAACGAAAGCTCAGAGATGTTTGAATAGAAGTACTGAGATGTCAGCTTATGGGCTTTGTTCTCGATGCCCTGGAAAACAGATAGACCAGAAGAGAGAAGATAGGTCATATGGCTCGAGGTCTTCTACGACAAAAGCCCTCTCTATGGAGATAGGACTGCGAGAAAACTTTCTTGTAAAGAGATCCCTAGCAGCAGGAAACGGGTGAAGTAGAACAAGAGCTCCACCTATAGACTGTGTAGGAAGAGAAGCTATAGACTCAGGTAAAGCAGAGGAGGAAGAAGGACCATAACCTCTAGCTCTCTTGGGTGCCATGGATATATTGAGAAAGCAGAGACTATGATAAAACTAGATGAAAAACTGAGAAACTGACGCTTCAAAGAAGCAGATCTGAAAGAATATGGACTTAGAAAAGCAGATCTGATGAAAAACAATGAAAGCAGAGAGTAGATCTGAAAAAGTTTGTAGTTTGAAAGCTTGAAAAAGTCTTTAATGGAGGCTTGAAAGAGATGGAAACGAATTTGGTTTGCAAAGAGTGATTTAAAACAATATATACCAAACCGAAATTGTAATGGGTCAGATCCGGCCCATTAAGCAAAGAAGGGTCAGTCGACTGATGTTGTATATAAAACAGTAATTTTTGTGGTTAGTCGACTCTAGGCAAAAGCATCCAAGCCTGTACACAGTCAGTCGACTCATGTAGAAAAACACAGAACTTCTAAGGGTCAGTCGACTGATGGCCTGTCACACCCAATTTTGCCGATTTTTCCGATTTTGTCTGTAACACTCCCGCAACACATCCAATCTTTCTCCAACTTTCCAAACAGCATCAAAACTAAAACATGTGCATCATTGTCTTCTCGGTTCATCACAAACATCAAACATTTCTCAAATCTATCAAGTTTTTTGATCAAATCCACTAGAATATGCATTAAGTGTCGATCAACAAAACTCTTAGTCACGTACAACTCTAATCCATCAAACGGATGCATCTTTCATGCTTGATATTTAACACACATTGGATCTCAGTTTTGGGTCATCTAGGACACACCAAATGCATGCAACAAGATATATCATCATGAAAGACAAACATGGATGGCAAGGCAACGCATGAAACAAGATATAACATGAACCACATAAACATGCGAAGACAAACACATAACCACAGGATAACAAAGAAGAAACTCAAGAAAAACATTGATCACATAAATTCACAAACACATTAAGTGTGCCCATCACATAGGAATTAACATGATCTCCAATCATGCCATCGACTACGCCAACCACAAAGATACACGTGGTTTTCACTCGCATCGATGACCTGCCGACCACTTCCATTGATGTTCACTCACATTTATTATGTCTTTAAAGAAATGGATCAAGGCATTCACAGAAGCATAAACATGATAAACCTTACTTAAGCCAAGATCATGATAGGAATGCATTACAAACTCGGGAAACCTTTTCATATCATGAAGTGACAGGCTTAAGATATTAACTATCAGCACATCTTCTTCCTGTTACCTGAAACACTTAGGATATGAACGTGAAGCGTTGTATACATAGATATATAAGAAATACA